>JAWZYV010012982.1:0-141841 GCA_038373885.1 Cheiracanthium punctorium | reverse complement strand
GGGAGTAAATGGGCATGCAACATTGGGGAAAAGGGAGGGGTGTTTCCTATTATAGAAAATACTGTTTTCAAACAAGTGATATCTAAATTTTCTTGAATTTTAGGGGGGCAGTTGTTCCTCTTGCCCTTATTAAGTCTATGTCCCTCCCTCCTTATTACAGGCATGAAAGCACAAAACGGCTAAAAAGACTGAACTTTGCTGAGAATCATACAGAACAAATAAATTATTATGCATTTCACACATTATCTGTTATTCTTTTATATGTATTCATTATTAAATTAACTAATATTCATTATAAAACTGTATTCAGGATAACTAAATTCATTAAACTAATTTAAATACTACATCTCAAATGCATCAATGATGTTGTCAAAGACTGAAAACTTTCATGCTTGTTATTAGTCTGCCACTAATATTTGTGATAATACAAACTTAAGTATACAATCTTATATATAAACTAAACAAAATAATCAAATACAATACAAACAGACAAAAATAATCAAATACAATACAAACAGTTTCCAAGGGGTAGTACGGTATAAGTAAACAACACCGTCGATTATTAGGGTTAACGTACCCGCAATTACGAGTTGAAGCATGACAAACAGAAGTATTCAGTAATGTAATATAATTTATTAGCCGACCCATTTTAAATGTATATCGTTTCAATTTCAAAAACTATCAAGCTGTTATTCGTGACCATTTGCCAAAATAATATTATAATTGATTCATTTTGTGTCATCAGTCGATCGCGTATGATTAGGGTTAGGCCATGCCCATCACCATGGCATAAGTGTGGATATCTTAATATTTTCACTTATTCAAAAACTATTATACATTGTTCATAGACTTAATTAATTCAAAATGAGAAAAAATTAACACTTTTCTTACCTTTACGGAATCCCCTCTATCGTACGCGAGCGAGCAGCGTGGGCAGCCATATTGTTTTGGTTGGTTTCACCGAAAATTCGACTTTTAGGGTATCGAACCTAAAATTGTGATAATTCGGTTCGACCTGGGTTCGAATTTTTCAGGCATTTTCAAATGAACCACAAAAGTGGTTCAAGGTTTATGACATTGCTTGTAGCTCTCTGTTTTCACCGGTTATTTGGTGAAAGGTTGAACTTATATTTATAACAGTGCACATTTGGCCCTGAATCCAAAAGTAACTGTAGTTTTTGTCTGTCACGTCAAAATTTAAGATACAGGGTACCCCCAAAATATGCATAAAAAGAAAAATAAAGCTAAAAGTTACGAAATATATAGTTACTACAAGTTAAATTGTATTAATACACATTGAAAAACTTATTTACCAAGTGGTAAACATACATATTAAGGCAAACATTTTCGTTTGTAGCTTTTTCTGGAATGTTATTCTGTGGACATTCTTGCTTTATGCTCCAACAATAGTCAGCCATCATATGTAGATCCCATCTTCCTTGATAGCGTGATTCCATGATCTTCAAATCTTGGCGAAATCGCTCACCCTGCTCATCAGTGACTTCAACAACATTTTTTGGGAAGTCAGCGAGATGGCTACGTAAAAAATGCAACGATGCTCATGTTGCAACCAAGCATTTTGAAGCTCTCCAAGAGCTGTTGGACAATTTCGGTGTAATTCTGTGCTAGTGTATTTCTAAGAAAGTCTTTGACAATGTTTTTGAATGCCAAACAAGCATTCTGTCATTGTTCGGATGAAATGCTCATCTTTAAGAAGTGGCGAATCCGTGGACCATCAAACACACCAGCTTTTATCTTTCAAATGACAGGTTAGGAAATGCCGAAACAGTCTCTCCAATTGACAAAGCTTTAACAAATTGCATCATGAGACCCAGTTTTGTATGCAGAGGTGGAAATATTATGTTCTTTCTGTTGACAAGTGGCTGATGAATAATGTTTGGATCACCATATTTCAGGTCATATCTTGGCGGCCATTTCGACTGCACCTAGGGATGGACGCGAGACGCGAGAATTCTCGCATTGTCTCGCGTTCTCGCATTGTCTCGCGAGATGAGACGCGAGACGAGACAGGCATTTTTTTGCGAGACGAGACGCGAGACGAGAAAGAAAATATTTTGCGGACGAGACGCGAGACGAGACAGAGTCTTGTCTCGCGCGAGAATTCTCGCATTTTTTTCCGTCTCGCATAAATACGATCTGAAAAGCGACAATTTGCCTGAAGCCTCTACCGTTTAACTTGCGTCTCCTTTGTTTTCGGTCCTGGTGTACTATCAGCACTCTACAATACGCACAAACACGTAACATTTAAAATTAGAACAGACGAGAGATATACAAAACACTTAAAGGAGAGGATAAAGAAAGAGGCGGAAAAAAAAAGAAAACAGAGAAGAGTTGAAAGAAAAATAATAAGTAAATAGGAAAAAATGAAAAGACATCTAACAGGCGAAGATAATTTTAGAATAGGAACCCAACTGCAAGATAAAATGATGGGGAGGAAAAAAAATTATAAAAGTTTTGCAAGCCGAAGGAAGGGAAAACATGATAATATAAACGAAAAGAGAAATAGTTTTTAAAAAAATTGCTTGCATTTCTTTCCGTCCGATATTAATATATAGGAATAAAAAATGTCATTTTAATCTCTTTAAAATAGGCCAACGATAGGGATTTAACCGCCCCTAGAAAGTTGTCACCAGGGTGGGCCGCCCCTAGAAAGTTATCACCAGGGTGCCCCGGTACGGGGTGGTACGGTATGTTCAAATCTGACCACTTTTAGACGGGGCCCGGGGCATTAAGTTTGGGAACCCCCTTACTATCCCCTTTTTTACACATTAAGCCCCTTTACTGAGCCCCCCTTTTTTAAGCATTTTAACCCAGTTTTGACCGCTGTTGTACTCGAAAATTGCATTTCAGTTAACTGTAGTTTTTGTACTTTAATCAAATCGTATTTATCACCCCCAAAAAATATCTCTAACTTGATCTAGTGATAGACAATTAGGTAATACCTATATTATAGAGGAAATTCAGTTTTTTCCCCACAATTACTATTTCAGTACATATGAATTTATAATTTAGATAATCGGGATATATATGGGCCCCCTTTTTCTTCAGGGGCACAGGACTACCGCCCCCCCTTGCCCCTGTGATAATCGCGTTTCGGGTATATCAGAGAGAGATTAGAAGTAGAGCAATTTGCATTCGCATTGATGCTTAGTCTGAGTAGGTTGAAATATACTTGTACCGATATTATCCTCAAACTTTCCCGCACGTTGCGGCGTGCGTAGGTGGGGGGGGGGGACACCCTCGTGACAACTTTCTAGGGGCGGCTCACCCTGGTGACAACTTTCTAGGGGCGGTTAAATCCCTATCGTTGGCCTATTTTAAAGAGATTAAAATGACATTTTTTATTCTTATATATTAATATCGGACGGAAAGAAATGCAAGCAATTTTTTTAAAAACTATTTCTCTTTTCGTTTATATTATCATGTTTTCCCTTCCTTCGGCTTGCAAAACTTTTATAATTTATTTTCCTCCCCATCATTTTATCTTGCAGTTGGGTTCCTATTCTAAAATTATCTTCGCCTGTTAGATGTCTTTTCATTTTTTAAAAAAATCCACACTGGATATACATTAGGGGGATTATGGTTTAATTTTTCTGTAAACAGGGCCACCATAACGACTGTAGTACTATCGCTAAAAATTATTGTGGAAAAGTACAAACGGATAGTCGTCAACAAATTAACTGTTCAGTAATTTAAAGTATAAACAAAAAATAAGACGTCTATTAACCAACTGAGATACTATAATGAAATCTAAAAATGCACACACGGTAATGTTATTGGAAATATTAGGCAAATAATTATAATTATCGTTAATATAATCTTGTTTTCATTAATATAAAAATTACACATATTTTAGAGACTTGAAATTGACGTTAAAGTAAATAGTAGAGATTTAATAAAGACGTACTATATCCGCTTTTTTCGTAATATTGCTATTAGGTGTACTGGGAAATAATGTCATTTACAGTAAATTCAAACAAATAAGTTCTTAATTACCAGAAAGCTCTGCCTAAACATAGGATTTGTATTTTTTATATTTCAACGCAAGATACGGATTTTTTTTTTTTTTTTTTTTTGAGAGAGAGAGAGAGTTGTCATCGATCCTTTTTAGAGAACTAATTTCAGAATGAAAATAAATTTATTTTTAGGTATTCGCGGGGGCTGTATTTTACATCAAGAATTTTATCGATATTTATTTTTTTTAGAGAAGAGGGATGTGTGAAAAGAACATTCTGGTTGCCCTTCCTCCCTTCCGTTCCACAAGTTACGAATATGGATATTATATTATATATACATATGTATAGAGCGGCATTTTACACAGAACAATTTCACCACCCCTTGTGGTAAAGTTCGAAAGACTGATGGGCTTTGCAGTAACACACATGTAAACAGTGGCGGATTTCCCATAAAGCGTAATAGGCGTACGCTTTAGGCCCCGCGTTCGTAAGGGCCCCGTGCTTTTCAACTTGTTTACCAATATTTATCGTTATTTTATGTATTGTAAAAAATACTTCACAAAAAATTTCAAAGCACGCAAACCAAATTTGCCTTTTAAAATCTTCGTTCGGCGCTTGTTTCTCGGGGGAGGGGGGAGCCCGACCGCCTGGAAATTCTTCTCGGAAAAACTAAATAAGTGCAAAAGTGAAGCAATACGTTGCGAGGTGCAAACTTGATAAGAAGGAATCAGATTTCGTATCCCTTGAACAGTTCATTCTGTTTCTTCCCTGCTGCCCAGCCTCTAGGCCATATAGCAGTCCAGCGGAAAAGAAGGGGCTTTTAAATTCACTTCAGCGAAGATTGGACCACCCAAAACCCAACAAAGAGATAGTTGCATTCAATACAGTGAGAAAAATTCGACTACCCATAAACTCCTACAGGGCTGTATGGGTTTCGTAAACACGGTAATTTGAGTCATGGATATGGTAAGTACTATAGCTTTGTGTGCAACGCATATGTCCGGCAATCTGCTGCCCCATTCTTTCTAATGTTCGGTGTTCGGCCGTTACCGATACATTTGTTTTCAGCTTGGCACCCGGGGACCCGGGGTGGACCAGGCCCCGCAGCCTCTTTTTGCTATGCCGCTCATTGTGACTTGTTTTAAACTATGAATGCGTATTTAAAAATCAGTAATGTTATAATTATTTCAAGAACTAAAAAAGGAAAATATTAGTCACGCAAGGTATTTTACTGTCACTATCATTTCCACTTTTTATTTATGCAAACTTTGAGGTTCGTATTTTGGAAATTTTCAAAAAATCGCTATTGGTTATAAAATAAGAAATTTTTGCTGTTAATATCTTGAAAAATCACAGCTTCAGAAGTATTCAGAATACTCAGGATTAAATAGTAATTTTAAGTTTTGTGCTGTGGCAAGCCTAGACGAGGGATTATCTGTTTATTGGTTTGGGGGGAGGGGGGTTAACGTGGTCTGACGACATTTCAAAAGACTCTAACGCGTATTTACGTTACATCTGGAAAAAGCCGACTAAAACTCCATGCCGTTAAATCGACAGCTGCGTGGTAGGTTTGAACCTGGGACCTTCAGCCTATAGCAATTTTATTGCAGCTATAGTACAGCATACTGACACTGGGGGGGTATGTTTTATTCATTATAAAATATATGTATATCTACAAAGCCGTGATCCCCTCTACCCCCGAAATGTTTGCCAATGGATTAGTAGTTTTTTATTTGCGTGGACTCTAAAAATAAGTTATAGGCGAAAATATTTTGCGCTACATATCTCCACATCTCCACCCCTCCCCCTATTTTTTTTCTGCTTACAACCTTGTGTGTATGCAGAAAAAAATTATATATATATATATATATATATATATAAATATGCAGTGGTGTATGCAAAGGGGGGGGGTAGTGGTTCAATTAAATCAAATTCATGTTTATAAATTTTAATAGCTTTTGAATATTCATTCGAACCTTATAAGAATTAGAATTTTATTAGAGAATTATTTTTCATATTGTAAGATTTCTTTCTTGAATTCATATTAATTTTCTATGATTTCATATAAAGGTTCAAATAAATATTATAGTATACTTTTATTCGTTCTATTTAGCCAATTTTATTTTATTTATTTATTTATTTTTTAGTTGCAAAAGTTCTTGTTGTTTTAAATAATAAGAAAAAGTAGTCCTTTATTTGATTCTTTATTAGTTAAAAGAGAGAGAGAGAGAGAGAGAAATTACAATATTTTTATTTTTCTTACAATGGACAGAGTGTAAATTGAAATAAACATTTCAAACTAAGAAATATTTTTTAATGCTATTTACTTACATAATCATTATTTCTTAGCAAATAACGGAATATTAAATAAATAAGAAGTAGAAATTTACTAAAACATTTATTGAGATAACTTAATTCAAAATTAAAAAAAATAAACCAATGCAATGAAAGTAGGGAAGAAAGGAGAGTTCTGCCCAGCCGCAGCCATGTTAATTCGCCGCAGCCGAGCGCAACTGTATAACTGCTTTCCCTGGGCTGAGCGGGGAAGGGGGCGTGGTCGGAACGGATGTTGAGAGAGGAAGTTGACCGGATGTTCGAAGGGTTGATAAGAATTTTTTTCCTTTTTTTTCAAATAAGGGGACTTGTAATTTTTTCAGATTGTGACATATTTTTCAAATAAGGAGACTTGTAATTTTTTCAGATTGTGACATATTTTTCAAATAAGGAGACTTGTAATTTTTTCAGACTTTAACAAATTTTTCAAATAAGGGGACTTGGAAAAAAAATTTCAAATTTGAACGCGCAACCTACAAAAGAATTCATAGGCTAATGATTGTTGTCTTAAACCATTAGGCCGAGAATCCTTCAGGTATAAAATTATAGGTGTATTGTGCTATACTTTAGTTTTGAAAATGAATTAGGACTTTGATTAATTTTTTGAAGTTTATTTTTTTTATTTATTTAGTTTTCTTTACCATTTAGTAATAGAACCAATGCAAATTGAATAAATGTTGCTTAATACATACTTCTTTTCTATACTGATTATAGCATACATTTAATAAGTAACAGTTTACTAGAATATTAAAGTAGGATTTAGGATAGCCATACATTTCCTACAAATTTCTTCTACTGTTAGCGAAGTGAGAAAATTATACCATAGAACGATTTTAGTACCTATAGTTTTTACAAATAATGATTTAGATAGTGTATGAACTTTTTTATCTAAACATTTTTTTTCTTAAGAGATTTTTACCCAAGTTTTAATTTTAAGTTAAATAATGTTACAACAAATATTTTTTTAATCAAGAGTTAATTTTTTTTATTTTTTATTTTTAACCAAGTTTTAATTTTAAATTAAATAATTTTACAACAAATATTTTTTTTAGAGTTAATTTATTTATATTTTTTAACCAAGTTTTAATTCATCAAGAAAAAATTTTAATCAAGAGATTTAATTTTAAGTAAATAATTAATTTTACAACAAATTTTTTTTAATCAAATGTTTTTAATTTTTCAAGAAAAAAAATTTAATCAAGAGTTTTAATTTTTTGTATACCGTATTTTTGTTAAGTAGCCGTTTAACATTAAAGTAGAATATCAATACATTTAATCTACTGCTAGGCAAGTGAGAAAATTATACCATAGAAAGATTTTTACAAATAATGATATAGTCTTATTTTCTATTGCGAGAAAATCACTTTAGCCATATATCCCCCAAAACTCAAGTTTTTTTTATACGAAATGCATGAATACGCGTTAGATCCCCTTATAAAGTCTTCCTACCAAGGCACCCCTCATCCTAGGCAGATACCCCCGCGTGCAGGTTTGCCTTAAAACACAAACAAACAAAGTATTTATCTAAACATTTTTTCTTACCCACACATTTTTGATAAATCTTAGGCAGCGATTATACTAGTTTATATTTTCTATAGATCAATTAGAGAAAAAATTACATTTTTAGTAATCCTACAAAATATTCTTACTGTATATCACAAGTAGAGTAACTTGATTTATAGAATTTCAATACGATACGAGTTAGATTGTTTATGTGCAAAACTAATTTCAGTTTGACTATGAAAGCATAATTTTATACATGCATTAATATTTTTATTGATGCACTTAGCATATTTTATAGAAAGGTGAGCATAACTAGCACAAACTTTTAGACTAGATAGTACTATTGTTAGAAAGTTGAACTATTGGAAATAAAAATTGAAGATCCGTTTTAGCACAGTTTTATACTGCATGTACATAAATATCTTTCAATACTTAGATAGTTTAAATCGCAAATCATTACTTGAACTAAAAAAATACAAGGTGTTTACTTACGTGAAGGGACATCGTTCTAAATCTTCTAGTCTCTGGACAAAGTACCAACATCTATTCGGCTAGCAAGACCGGAACATAGAGAAATGATTTAAAATACATTATCCCTAATTCCCGGTCCAACTAGCACATTTTCATTAATTTTAGTCTTCATATGCTGAAATAGGTATATTATTTTGACACTAAAAACAAAATAACACATTTGAAGATATTAAACGCTTTAAAAGTAATTTTTTTTCTTATAACAATTTACCAGATTCACAATACTATTTGATGTAGGATAAAATTAGTTAGCAAGCGAAAATTTAATCTTAGTTAGAATTTACTGAAATACAAATACCATGCATGCCTTATTTTCTCTTAGGAGAAAGCCCTCAAACCCCAGTTTTTGTATACAAACTGCATAAAGTACTTCTACCGATAATGCTATTAATATTAATTACACTGGATTACCAACTTAAAATTTCGCAAAAAACCAAAATACAGAAAAACATACATTAACAATAACAAAAAAATCACACTTAAAAGTACAACACATCAAAAGTGCAACTATAAGAACCGCATAATTATTTTCAATTAGAATTACGGTATCAACTTATATGTAACTAAAATAATAGAAAATATTACACTTACCCTGTACTTGTACACGCGAGAGGCGAAAATAATAAAAATATTCGCAAATATATCCACAGCATAAGTAGAACACGTGCACGCCATTTTGCAAACTCATTCGGCACATTGCTGATAACAGAAATTGAGAGAGATAAGAAAGTGCCTTGAGGCTCTACAGAGCAGGGACAATAAGACTTGGCCAGTTTGCCGATAAGATAAAACCAGGGAGGGTGCTAGGGGAATACCGAATTGTGGGGACACGTGTTTCATTCTACGTTCAAAAATGGGGACTTATGGATTAAGATGTTTACTACTTAAAAACATAATCTAATTTTTACAAACGCATTGGAACTTTGTAAAGGATATCTATTGAACACGTATTAAATACATTATGATTATTCTTCTGATCGACATTATATCCTAAATTGAAATATCAAAGTTAAGCTACAACGATTAATATATTTTACGTAGTTTAGGAAAATAATGAATCATTAAATTAATTTCTGTGAAACAATTAGCAAAGATCATTGTACTAAAGCAAATTATTTTTGTTAAGTTTTGATAAATAACAGTAATAAATTATAGGCATTGCAGATGAATGAGTATTCACGTATAAAATAGGTATTAAAATTATTGTTTAAAACAATTTTTAGAATAATAAACTAAAATTTTTATTTAATAAAGTCATAAACTAAAATTATTAATTAAAACTTGTTAATAAATTAAACATATCAAAATTTTTACACTCAAATTTTTTTTTTATAGACTTAAATTTTACATAGACATCCTTTTAATAAATGCATAAACTAAACTTATTGTTTAAAACAATTTTTTACAATAATAAACTAAAATTTTTATTTAATAAATTCATAAACTAAACAATTTTTACAATAATAAACTAAAATTTTTTTAATAAAGTCATAAACCGAAATTATTAATGAAAACCTGTTAATAAACTAAACTGATTACTCTAAAAGATAGCTAATCACAACATATATCGGAAAAAATATAAGCAATTTTAATACCTGAAAAATACCGGACAACACTCTTGTTGCATGCGGACAAAACATCGGTCAGCTCGGTTAAAGAATTCTTAGGTATCCGTTGCAGGAGAACTTACCTACGCCCAACCTACAAACTCTACAAATTTAACGGCAACTGATTTTCTCTTATCAGGTATCACAGATCAGATAAGAGATAAGGAAGTGACATGCGCAGAAGACACGTGATAGTGACGTGTGCAAATCTGTGTTGATTGAATATCCGGTAGGTTTCTGGCAGGATGTACATTGAGTGGCAACTCTTAGTAACAGGCTAAGACAAGTTAGATGATGCAATATCTACTGGGTTGAGAAAGTTTTAAGGTAGAGGGCGCTTGGGTAATCACGTGATTTTTTAAAGAATCAGTATAGAGACATTTTAGTTAGATAAAGTGGCCAGGTGTGTGTTGCGAGACTCTCTTTACACTGTGTGCGCCTATACTTAAGACGTGTGTTTTAATTGATTTTTCGCCGAGTTTCAAAAATGTCTTTGCTTGAATCGATCGAAAATAACTTTAACATTGAATACACTCCCGAGTTTTATACTCAAAGTGATGCCGATGTGTTGCTGCAAGATATAATACAATTGCCTTTAGATGTAAAGCCTCTGCAAAGTATTGAAAAGAAAATTTCCCCCGAGTTTTATACTGAAAGTGATGTTGACGTGCTACAGCAAGAATTGTTTCAATTACCCCTGCAAAGTAGTGAAAAGAAAATTTCCTCGACCCGTAAAGTAATTACTTTTGCTGATGAAGGAATCAATTACAGTTTACCTGGAGCAACAGTCTATGTTTACTCTTGGATACCCATTTTGCAAAAAATACGTGAAGATCTACAGAAAGTGACAAATTATGAATTTAATATGGTGCAAGTGAACTTTGGCTCTAATGAACAACCTAAAATTGAAGACGGCAACTACGAAGATTTTAATCTAGACCTATCATCAGGTGTATGCATTCTAAGTTTTGGATCTAAACGAACTTTGGATTTTAAACCAGCGAACTGTGAAACCGCTACCATTAAATTAGAACATGGCTCAATGTGTAAGATATATCCCCCAACCAACAAACTTTTAACGCATGGTATTCCTTCTGAACCTTATGTGACAGACCCGCACATTAACCTAACATTTGCCAAAATGTACATTTATGAGCCTTCCCCGAAAAGGGCAAAGTTGGACGATTGGACGGATCATCTTTACCATAGCTTATATGCTTCTGTAAATAGTACATGGCACTTGGAAAGACTTATCTACGTTTCACTTCACGATGAAAGAACTGACTTGAAGATCCATATTAGACAATTTATTCAGAATGCCCAATTAGACTATATACCGACCGGTCAGGGAGTCGTGATGAACCCTTCCACATGGATCGAATTTATTGTAAAACTATTAGATTTTTATATAGGTCATAGCAATAGCTCTTTTATTTGTAATAATCAATTATCTGTATTTAATGATGATGGAAAATGCATCTTACAACAAATTTACAAAACCGCAGATTCATTCACGTTAAATCCAATTTCCTTAACACTTTTAAATGGTCAAGTAAAAAAACTTTGCGAAATGAGAAATGAAATATTGGAATGCATTTTAAAAACGCTATATGCGACGACCCTGCCTCATTTAATTTTAAAATTAAAGCCGCAAAAATGTAACCGCGAACCCCATTGTAATTACGATGAAGCTAAACAACAATTAATGGATATAGTACATCAGGAAATTTTTAAAAACATAGGCCGGGTTCAAGATCATTCTCCGCATAGGATACATGCCTGTTCGAATAGATCACATATTGATGAGCGAGAGGGTCTTATAAGTAGTAAAGCATGGTTTACGGTTGACATGCCGTATATTGCAAGAGAGATATGCGAGAAAAAATGCACTTGTCATTATGACGGAGAATTTTTTTCAAACATTTTCATTGAAGACTATATGAAGTATCTTCAAAATGAGCTATTTAATTCATTTTTTCAACCGTTTTCAGATTTTGCGAATTCCAAGGATGACAAAACATGTGTAATTATGTGATGTTATTGGTGTATAACTAGTATTGCGATTGTAAAAAATATATTAAAACCATTGTGATTATGTAGAAAAAGTTTGCTTGCTTCTACAACAGTAAGATTTTACTGATTTGTGCATGATTAATTGTGGATTACACTTTGAAAAGTTATTATTTTCTTAATTGTGTAAATAGTTTGTGTAATTTAAAATATGTTTTTGTAAATAAATAAGTTTAAACATGAAAACTTTTCTGTGTTTTCTTTATGTGCATGTGCGTGTTGATTACTTGCAAAATAAAAATCTATTAAATAAAAAGTGATAAAGTTAGCATACTTGGTCACGATTTAAGGTTCTCGTTTTATACTTATCTTTTATACACTACAAGGTAGAAAGTTAGAAATTTAACAAAATTTATTGAAGCATGTACTATGGAAACATTAATCTACTACATAGAATTAAAATGTTTTGATTAAAATCATAAACTTAAGTGTGATAGGTAAATTGTGTTACATGAGAATTCCCAAAGTACTAATTTTTTATAAAATGAACTTAGCTAAAAAAGTTAGTTTCCATAATTTTATAACTTAATCGATTTTACAGGTTTTTCAAAAATAAAGTTAAGTGAGATAAAGAAACTTAGTATTTTTAAATAAAGATTTTTTAGGTGTTCTTTAATGTAAAGATCTTACCATATTTTACTTGAAGTAACAGAATATTTAAAATCATACACTATGTTTTTAAAACATTAGAGTATTACCTTGGCATATTTTTATAATTTTTATTAAGTAATGGGCTTGAATATTTTTATGAGAAATATCAACTAAGTGCACATGTTACACATTTTACTGATTGAGATGGTTATGCTTACAAATTTTAAATAAATATGCTCTTACTTTTATACATGTTACTTGTTCAAACTAAGTATACTTTTGATTTGTATACGTTTATGAGTTCTCATAAGTTATGAAATTATTTCTCGAAAGGAACTTAGCTATTAGAACTTTGTAAATTTCGTAGAAGTAGTATGCTTAACATGTTTTTGATAAAATAGATTTAAATGTGGTACAGAAATGATCAGCTATTTTAGCATAGATGTATAAACTTATCTTTATGTAAACCTTAACTAAATAAAAGTAATATAATTTATGTCTGTACAAAGTGAGGGACTTAGGCTATTTTTCAGAATTATCAAGTAAAGGTTTTACAAAATACTTAGTAAACTGCATTAATAGATTGTAAGGTGTAATTTTTTCTTTTAGAAGTTTTGCACATTGGTATATTTTATGTTCTGATAAGTCGTTGAATATGTTCTTGAAATAAACTAACATATCTGTACTTTGAAAATTTTATAGAAGTGACGAACTTTGGTATTTTTAGAATGTTACGAACTTGATACATTTTTTCTGAAGTGCTAGATATGTGAAATTGTCTTTTTAGAAACATTGAATTATTCATATTAGTACATTTCAGTTACTCTTTCAAGATAACGGACTTAGAATTTTTTACAAATAGCAAGCTAGTAACTTGCTAAACATGCTTCTTGCAAATATTTTTAAATACCGTTCTTAAAAATTATCAAAGTTGTAACTACTAAAAGAAATAAACAAATTAAAATATAATAAATTAAGTAGACACTGTGATTTTTAAGAACGGTATTTAAAAATATTTTGCAAGAAGCATGTTTAGCAAGTTTACTAGCTTGCTATATTGTCATGTTTAGCAAGTTACTAGCTTGCTATTTAGAAAAATTTCCTGATGTACTATATCCATTAATTGTTGTTTAGCTTCATCGTAATTACAATGGGGTTCGCGGTTACATTTTTGCGGCTTTAATTTTAAAATTAAATGAGGCAGGGTCGTCGTATATAGCGTTTTTAAAATGCATTCCAATATTTCATTTCTCATTTCGCAAAGTTTTTTTACTTGATCATTTAAAAGTGTTAAGGAAATTGGATTTAACGTGAATGAATCTGCGGTTTTGTAAATTTGTTGTAAGATGCATTTTCCATCATCATTAAATACAGATAATTGATTATTACAAATAAAAGAGCTATTGCTATGACCTATATTAAAATCTAATAGTTTTACAATAAATTCGATCCATGTGGAAGGGTTCATCACGACTCCCTGACCGGTTGGTATATAGTCTAATTGGGCATTCTGAATAAATTGTCTAATATGGATCTTCAAGTCAGTTCTTTCATCGTGAAGTGAAACGTAGATAAGTCTTTCCAAGTGCCATGTACTATTTACAGAAGCATATAAGCTATGGTAAAGATGATCCGTCCAATCGTCCAACTTTGCCCTTTTCGGGGAAGGCTCATAAATGTACATTTTGGCAAATGTTAGGTTAATGTGCGGGTCTGTCACATAAGGTTCAGAAGGAATACCATGCGTTAAAAGTTTGTTGGTTGGGGGATATATCTTACACATTGAGCCATGTTCTAATTTAATGGTAGCGGTTTCACAGTTCGCTGGTTTAAAATCCAAAGTTCGTTTAGATCCAAAACTTAGAATGCATACACCTGATGATAGGTCTAGATTAAAATCTTCGTAGTTGCCGTCTTCAATTTTAGGTTGTTCTTCAGAGCCAAAGTTCACTTGCACCATATTAAATTCATAATTTGTCACTTTCTGTAGATCTTCACGTATTTTTTGCAAAATGGGTATCCAAGAGTAAACATAGACTGTTGCTCCAGGTAAACTGTAATTGATTCCTTCATCAGCAAAAGTAATTACTTTACGGGTCGAGGAAATTTTCTTTTCACTACTTTGCAGGGGTAATTGAAACAATTCTTGCTGTAGCACGTCAACATCACTTTCAGTATAAAACTCGGGGGAAATTTTCTTTTCAATACTTTGCAGAGGCTTTACATCTAAAGGCAATTGTATTATTTCTTGCAGCAACACATCGGCATCACTTTGAGTATAAAACTCGGGAGTGTATTCAATGTTAAAGTTATTTTCGATCGATTCAAGCAAAGACATTTTTGAAACTCGGCGAAAAATCAATTAAAACACACGTCTTAAGTATAGGCGCACACAGTGTAAAGAGAGTCTCGCAACACACACCTGGCCACTTTATCTAACTAAAATGTCTCTATACTGATTCTTTAAAAAATCACGTGATTACCCAAGCGCCCTCTACCTTAAAACTTTCTCAACCCAGTAGATATTGCATCATCTAACTTGTCTTAGCCTGTTACAAAGAGTTGCCCCTAATTGCAAATAGTACATCCTGCCAGAAACCTACCGGATATTCAATCAACACAGATTTGCACACGTCACTATCACGTGTCTTCTGCGCATGTCACTTCCTTATCTCTTATCTGATCTGTGATACCTGATAAGAGAAAATCAGTTGCCGTTAAATTTGTAGAGTTTGTAGGTTGGGCGTAGGTAAGTTCTCCTGCAACGGATACCTAAGAATTCTTTAGCCGAGCTGACCGATGTTTTGTCCGCATGCAACAAGAGTGTTGTCCGGTATTTTTCAGGTATTATAATTGCTTATATTTTTTCTGATATATGTTGTGATTAGCTATCTTTTAGAGTAATCAGTTTAGTTTATTAACAGGTTTTCATTAATAATTTCAGTTTATGACTTTATTAAAAAAATTTTAGTTTATTATTGTAAAAATTGTTTTAGTTTATGAATTTATTAAATAAAAATTTTAGTTTATTATTGTAAAAAATTGTTTTAAACAATAAGTTTAGTTTATGCATTTATTAAAAGGATGTCTATGTAAAATTTAAGTCTATAAAAAAAATTGAGTGTAAAAATTTTGATATGTTTAATTTATTAACAAGTTTTAATTAATAATTTTAGTTTATGACTTTATTAAATAAAAATTTTAGTTTATTATTCTAAAAATTGTTTTAAACAATAATTTTAATACCTATTTTATACGTGAATACTCATTCATCTGCAATGCCTATAATTTATTACTGTTATTTATCAAAACTTAACAAAAATAATTTGCTTTAGTACAATGATCTTTGCTAATTGTTTCACAGAAATTAATTTAATGATTCATTATTTTCCTAAACTACGTAAAATATATTAATCGTTGTAGCTTAACTTTGATATTTCAATTTAGGATATAATGTCGATCAGAAGAATAATCATAATGTATTTAATACGTGTTCAATAGATATCCTTTACAAAGTTCCAATGCGTTTGTAAAAATTAGATTATGTTTTTAAGTAGTAAACATCTTAATCCATAAGTCCCCATTTTTGAACGTAGAATGAAACACGTGTCCCCACAATTCGGTATTCCCCTAGCACCCTCCCTGGTTTTATCTTATCGGCAAACTGGCCAACTCTTATTGTACCGGCTCTGTAGAGCCTCAAGGCACTTTCTTATCTCTAAATTTCTTATCAGCTGTACTAGGGATATGCGTGCACGTGGTTTTACTTCAATCATTCTGTTGTTAATTATGCGAGTATTTTTATTATTATTCGTATTTCGCGTGTACAAGTACAGGTTAAGTGTAATATTTTCTATTATTTTAGTTACATATAAGTTGATACCGTAATTCTAATTGAAAATAATTATGTGGTAATTATATTTTCCACTTTTGATGTGTTGCACTTTTAAGTGTGATTTTTTTGTTATTGTTAATGTATGTTTTTCTGTATTTTGGTGTTTTGCGAAATTTTAAGTGGGTAATCCAGTGTAATTAATATTAATAGCATTATCGGTAGAAGTACTTTATGCAGTTTGTATACAAAAACTGGGGTTTGAGGGCTTTCTCCTAATAGAAAATAAGGCATGCATGGTATTTATATTTCAGTAAATTCTAACTAAGATTAAATTTTCGCTTGCTAACTAATTTTATCCTACATAAAATAGTATTGTGAATCTGGTAAATTGTTATAAGAAAAAAAATTACTTTTAAAGCGTTTAATATCTTCAAATGTGTTATTTTGTTTTTAGTGTCAAAATATTATGTCTATTTTCAGCATATGAGGATAAAAAGAAGTAATGTCTTGATATTGGTCAGCTGGGACGGAACTTAGAGTTAATGTATTTTAAATCATTACTCTATGTTCCGGTCTTGCTAGCCGTATAGATGTTGGTACTTTGTCCAGAGACTAGAAGATTTAGCACGATGTGCCTTCACGTAAGTAAAAACCTTGTATTTTTTAGTTTAAGTAATGATTTGTGATTTAAACTATCTAAGTATTGAAAGATATTTATGTCCATGCGGTATAAAACTGTGCATCAATGTGCTAAAATGCATCTTCAATTTTTATCTTCAATAGTTCAACTTTCTAACAATAGTACTATCTAGTCTAAAAGATTTGTGCTAGTTATGCTCACCTTTCTATAAAATAGATTAAGTGCATACCTCTAAAAATATTAATGCATGTATAAAATTATGCTTTCATAGTCAAACTGAAATGAGTGTCGCACATAGACAATCTAACTCGTATCGTATTGAAATTCTATAAATCAAGTTACTCTACTTGTGATATACAGTAAGAATATTTTGTAGGATTACTAAAAATGTAATTTTTTCTCTAATTGATCTATAGAAAATATAAACTAGTATAATCGCTGCCTAAGATTTATCAAAAATGTGTGGGTAAGAAAAAATGTTTAGATAAATACTTTGTTTGTTTGTGTTTTAAGGCAAACCTGCACGCGGGGGTATCTGCTTAGGATGAGGGGTGCCTTGGTAGGAGGACTTTCTAAGGGGATCTAACGCGTATTCACACATTTCGTATATCAAAACTTGAGTTTTGGGGGATATATGGCTAAAGTGGTTTTCTCGCAATAGAAAATAAGACTATATCCAAATCATTATTTGTAAAATCTGTAGGTACTAAAATCTTTCTATGGTATAATTTTCTCACTTGCCTAACAGTAGAAGAAATTTGTAGAAAATATATGGGTATCCTAAATCCTACTTTAGTGTTAAACGTCTACTTAACAAAAATAGGATATACAAAAAATTAAAAACACTTGATTAAATTTTTTTTTCTTGATAAATTAAAAACATTTGATTAAAAAAAATTTGTTGTAAAATTAATTATTTACTTAAAATTAAAACTTGGTTTTAAAAAAAATAAATTTAGAAATGTATTTGTTGTAAAATTATTTAACTAAAATTAAAATTGGTTAAAAATAAATTAACTCTGATTAAAAAAATATTTGTTGTAAAATTAATTAAAAAAATTTGTTGTAAAATATTAACTAAAATTAAAACTGTTAAAAAATAAATTAACTCTTGATTAAAAAAAATATTTGTTGTAAAATTATTAACTTAAAATTAAAACTCTTGATTAAAATAAATTAGAAAAATATTTAACTTAAATTAAAACTTGGTTAAAAAATAAATTAATCTTGATTAAAAAAATATTTGTTGTAAAATTAATTAATTAACTTAAAATTAAAGTTCGTAGGCCTCCTGGGGATGTTGTTCGTTTCTTTGCTCCACATAGTTAATTATTATTTAAAGAAACAAAAACAACAACGAATCCTCTGTGCTACGCCCTGTCTCCATTCATGCGAGGCTAGCGTGATGGGGAAAGGCACAGTAAGAATTTTTATTTGAAATGAGGCGGTAGACGTTCTACCGGGCGGCTGGTGGGTCCTCATTTTATAATAATATTTTTTATTTCAGGTTTAATTCATTAAGTATAGCTTATTTAAAATATAACAAAGTTTTCACGAGAGAATGCATCACAATCTGAAATTTTTTCCAAGTCCCCTTATTTGAAAAAAAAGGAAAAAAATTCTTATCAATCCTTCGAACATCCGGTCTTAGCATCCGCGCCCCATCCGATATCAACATCCGGTCCGACCACGCCCTCCTCTCTCTCTCTCGACCCAGGGAAAGCAGTTGTGCGGCGTACCGCAGAATTAACATGGTACCGCATGGGCAGAACTGTCATTTCTTTACTACTAATGAATTATCAGGGTTTTCTTTTGATTTCCTCACCCCATATAAATTAAAATAAAAAACTTAACATGAATGATTGATTCTTAACTTTTCAGTAAGTAGGTTTACATAAATACTATAGTGTACTCTAATTCGGGGCCAACCGTGGCCGAAAGGATAAGATAGTGAATATGGTATATGAAGGTTGAGGGTTGTGGCTCACTGCCCCGCTATCTATCTAAAGGTCTAGAATTTTAGTTGGCTTTCTCCAGATGAATACGAGTCTGCACCCTTTAAAAAGTATTCCGCTTAAGGCGCCCTCTCCTAGGCAGATACCCATCGTGTAGGTGTGTCTCAGTAGCGTAACCCCGGGGGGTTAACAACCCCCCCTCCCATGAGGAATTTTTCACCATACAAAATGTATAGTTTTCACTCCCTTATCACACACACGTATACATACATATATATGTGAGTTGCAGTAGTCGTAACCCCTCCACCCTCCATGAAAAATTTCTGGCTACGCCACTGCTTAAAACTCAATACTTTTAGTATTCTCTTATCATTTGAAGTTTGCAGTGGTGCAAATTTGGAAGTCTTCTCAAAAGTGGATTCTCAAAAACCACTTCTCGTAAACCACCACGTAACGTAAAAAATGCCTTTTATTAACGTTAAAACAAAAAACAGAAAAAATATTTATAAAACCAAGTCATCCCTCTACTCCCTGTGTTGTGGTCCTTGTCCTAACACAAATGAATTGAACAAATAATAAAATGAAACGATCAATTTATTAAATTAATTGCATAAGTAACTACGTCTTTATTTAATTATTTTCAATAGAAAGTGCACGTTTCATGCAGAAGACAAAATCTTTTAAGTGACTTCTTTAAATTCTAGAAGGCATAAGAAAACCCTATTTTTTTCTTCATTTCGACCTGAATGAGTGTGTTCGCGGACGTTTTCGTCTTTCAACAACGAAAATCCCCCCCCCCCCTGCTACAATTCTTAGATCTCCACTCCACGAACTTGCTGACCTTCACATAGTTAACTTATCGTTTCGAACACAAAAAGGGAATACTTATGTACTTAATGCGGTTAATTTCAGTGATTATAATAATAGATCAGAATTGTGGATTCTCAAAATATAGAAAAGTTGCTTGTATTTTATAATATTTGAAACAATAATTCACATATGTTCAAACATCGTAATACACACACACACCTTATATATGCATGTATGTATGTATATGTATGTATATATTATGTACAATATTTAAATAAAAATGGAGGGAAAGGGGGGGAGATCTTTTTTTCCGCGTTTTTTCCTACATTCCGGAAGGAATTTCAGCTTCACTTCGCATAAAGTCGCAAAAATGTAGAGAGGGCGTTCGAACTCAACAAAGGCATTGCAGTGTCGAAAAAAGTCTCAAACCTAGAAAAAAAGATTGCTTAAAAACAGGGGGTGGGCAAACTACGGCTCATGGGTCAGCCCCTGCCTGTCTGAAAGTTTTATCCATCCCGCCTCAAATTTAAGAAATGTATATTAATATATTAAAACAAACTACAACTATAAGAAAAAAGATTAATTACAAATTAAATTAATTAAATATTAGTGTTTAATCATATTGCTTTCAACCCAAAAATGTTTGTCCATCATTGATTTATGTAAGAAAAATACACAGTGCCGAAGTAATCAATTACAAAACGCTTTCGTCTTTTGAAAAGGCCGGAAGTTTTTCTCACTCCATTGCTTACAGCTTTTTGTTGGAGCAAGTAGAGGGCCGACGCATGGGGTGATTGTTAATTGTAGAAACGGGACAGTGGCTGCTTCTGAGAAAATTTGGACCACCCACACACCCTTTTTTAACAAGATGTTTTCACTGCATTCGCCCCAATAAAGAGATCAATGAAGAAAATTTACGATGTTTCAAGAGCTTGCTGTTTGCTATTTCCTTTTCAGGCAATACGATTTTTCTTATCTTAAAAGAAAAGAAATAATTGCTTTTCTAAAACTTTTTAAGGGGACAAAGGGACTTTAAAATTGAAAACTATTATTTCTTAATTTTTAGTCTCAAAGTATACGTACAGTTGTTTAAAACAAAGGTTTACATTTACATTAATACTAAAAATAAAAAATTAAATCCTTTGAAAAATTATGGTAATATCTTAAGAAAAAATGGGCCATAAATATTTTTTTCAAAATATCTCATGCGCATTCCAATTTAATAAAAAGCCGTAATTTTTTATAGTACACTTGTAATGCATGTATGAACATAATTGTGCATTAAATTTTCAAACAAAGGTTATTTAATAGAGATATAGGAATTTAAATGTAACAATAGGATGGAATTTGAAACAACAACAACAAAAAAGAAAAAAGCTTCATCTCACATGAATTTATTTTTTATATAAAGCTTAACTTTGTCACACATAAAAATGAATGCACAGATATGTTCATACATATATTGCAAGAGTATATTAAAAAAAATATGTCGCTTTTTATTAATTTGGAATGCGCATGGGATATTTTAAATAAAAAAAAATAGAAGACGTATTTTTTTCTGAAAAATATCAATTTTAATTTTAAAAATTATTATTTTTTAAATTTTTAGTTTCAATATAGATGCAAACTATTATGTTAGACAACTATGATTTTGTGTGAAACAACTATACATATGATTACAAGTAAAATTCAAAATGGAAAGTTTTAAATATTTAACGTCCCTTGTCCCCTTAAAGATCATGAAATGTTTGCTTCTACGTACAGGAACAAAAATTTTTAAAAATTACATCTCTTTTAAGAAAGATGTATATTTTTTAACACCATTATCGAGGAACATTTTCTTCAAAAAACGTTCCTCGATGCCTGCGTTCTTTGGGGGGGAGGGGGCTCAGATATTTCCAGGAGGTCTGATCCGTCCATAGCGCCCCCAGCGCCACGGCCCTGTTGCGAAGTTTGTAATTTCCTCTTCAGGCAATACGATTTTTCTTATCTCTAAGGAAAAGAAATAATTGATTTTCCAATACTCTTTAAAGAACATAAAACATAAAATGTTTGCTTTTACGTACAGAAACAAAAATTAAGAAATTTGCATCTCTTTATAATTTTTTTCAAAAAATGTTCCTCGATGACTGTGCTTTTTTGCCTGGGGGAGGTGGCTCAGATTTTTCTAGGGAGGGGGGGGAGCTGAGCCGTCCATAGCGTCCACAGCGCAACGGCGCTGCTATTAATATCTGCGTACGTTTTATATATTTTAAAGGATTTTTCAGCGGTAAGTGGAATTTTATGACAATGGTTTTTCATACATAAATATAAACTTTATAAATTTAACATGTCATATGCTTTTGCTTTACTTCATGGGTAGATGTTGAAAGAAGCGCATATTTCAATTAAAGGTTTGTTTAAATTGTTCTGTACGATTTTTAAAAAAATAAGATTAAAATTTTATGCTACTAATAATCACACCAGTTTTCAAAATTATTTACCTGTAACCCTATCTTAATGCAAGCGAACAGAGATACAAGGCCCCACAGATTCAGTGTGCACATTCAATGCAGCTTAGATTCGAACCTGGCGTAAACCATGACCTTTAATGACCTCTTTACAAGGGTGTATTTATTTATTCATGAACTTTTTGCGGTTGTGATTTTGGGGCCCCAAAAAAGTTTTTGCATCCGGCAAGGCCGCAGCCAAGGGGTGGGCCTTGGGGTCCGGTCCCCCCTCCCCCAAAATATAAAATTTTGTTAGCAAAACAATAATGATAAAGAGTATTTGTGAAAAATTTAGGCTTTTCACCTTTGGTCTCCTTCCGAAATTTTTGGACTCATTTTTGGACACCACCCCGCAATTTTTTCCTGGGTACGGCATTCGGGCTTTTTAAAATAGAAGTCCGCCACTGCGTGCTTACCCGACGCAGAATAGAACTAACACTACGACACAGCATTTAGCCATTTGAGTTTCACAATCTGGTGTGGCTAAGATTTTAAGCACATAAAAACAGTGATAACTTGCAGGCCTGTTTATCGGCAGAGCTACCGGGCCATTTGCCCTGGGCCCACCCTGTTCAAGGGCCCAAAATTTTTATAATTTTCAACAAATTTTTATTTATAAAAAATTAAATTAAAAAAATTCTTTGTAAAAATATTTAATTTGCCATTTTCTCGAAAATAGCAAATGAGTTGGCACGAAGGTTGGCAGCTAATTCTCTGGCATTTTACTCTACTAAGGCTCTTCTAAAATCCATCAGCATTAGGTCAAAATTCGTGAGCGAACGTCTGAGTCCTTTTTTGTAAGTTTTATCTCTCTATTCTAAAAAATATAACGACCGCTGCCGCCGCTGTCAAAAGCTTGCTCTGCTATCTCCTTCGAAACCGTGGCAATTTATCTTTCGGCGAAGGTGTCTACGGATTCGGAAAATTCCGGGGAAACCGTTAAGCTGACTTAAATTTTGAGTCATTATATTGCAATGATGCCAGGTTAATACTCATGACGCAAACTTTACACCAAGAGTCAAATAATTTTGCTTTTATTTTAGATTCCACATCACTGGAATTAATTGAAATTACTCATGTTAGGAAAATTTTCGTTTACTACAGTGCGAAGAACGGGCACGCAGCTAGTAAATAAATAAAAATAAATACTATATTTTTGGTGTGACATTATATATACGGGTTAAATCTGAATTTCTTTTACTTCACATGCCGCTATATGCTGATATAGTTATTAATATATCTACTAATGTGGCTATATGTAAGTAATTGTTATTATTAATATTAATTTTCAATAAAATCCCAATAATAAGTTAGTATAAAATGGTAACGAAATCGCAGTCCTTAATTTTGCGAGACTCGCGAGACGTCTCGCGTCTCGCGCGAGACGCGAGACGAGACACAGTGTTTGCGAGACAAGACGAGACGCGAGACGAGACAGAGGTTTACCACTGCGAGACGAGACGAGACAGTCCCGATTCTCGTGTCGCACGTCTCGCGTCCATCCCTAACTGCACCCAATGCTTCTCACGAGTTCTACTGGGAGGTGCTCGGTGCTCTCGGCACGACAATCGGACGCGTTATTATGGAGCTCTCATTTTACCTTATTTTTGTGATATAAGGTGAGTAGATGGTAATGATTTTGATATGTGTGTAATGTACAAGTAATGAGGAATTAACGGATATATAATTTTTGTGTGTTTCATCAAATTTAAGTGGATATATGAAGTGTTGAAAAAATCTTTGCTCATCAGCGGGAAGATTCTTCGTCAAAGTTGGATAATTGCTCTAATATGTGATATTGTGCGTTTATATTGAAAGTAAATTGGTACCGGAGGATTCTCTGCATCGTAAGGATTGAACTGATGTAAGTGGTGTGATTATAACTTTATTAGATCGTGAATTATAGATATGTTTATGTGAAGTGATTACGCTTCTCTGGATTGCACGTCAAAAAGTGTCCCGCCAGCAGAGGAGACCCGGAATGAGTCTTTGACTGGAAAGTGAACGGCAAAGACCAAGGAGTAGGGGTAAGTCCAGCACTGACGTATGTATGAAGGTATAATCGGGCACGAGCATATGGTAGTAATTTGGTATAACTATAAAGTGCTAATATACTGACTACCCTGTGATATAAATTGATATGGATTATAAATAAACTGTCTAGGATATAAAGGAGAAGAAAATTAAATATGTAGTGTTGAATAAAAATAGATATATTAAAGAAATTGCGAATATTAATATTCATAATTTTAAAAAATTTTAGAATTTCAATAAATCAATTATATATTCGGGGAGGTGGAGAGACACACATATAGGATTTAAAAAGACTGGTTGCCAAAAATTAATTTTTGATATAGATATCGGGGTCGGCAAGATCCCTACCAGTCATTATTTTTTCGACCAGGGACAATGAACTAATGGATTTCGGTCATACCCTAGATAATTAGGGTTGGAGTCCACGCGTGCCCCTTCAGGCAATTGGGTACGATTCCAAGGTACACCCTTAGTATTGCTCTGTTTTCAAGCATTATTGGGTACGTTTCCCGGGTATCCCATGTTATCTAAAACAAGTCTATGTGTTGTGGATATATTGTAAATAGTGTATATATTTAGTGTTATTATCTCATTCTTATGTGTTCGTATTTTGTACTATTAATTGGTTAATAGTAAATAATTGTGTATATATTGTACTAACTGCATAAATCTGTTGTACTATTATATTGTTTAGAATATTGTATTGTATAGAATATTGAAACTATTGACATTGACCTACCGTATTATTGTAAATAATATTAAATATACTGATACTGATTTGTGTCGCGACGATCTTTGGAAGAAATAGTTAAAATGCCTAAAACAGCGGATCAGGAATCATCGAAATTATTCGAGTCACAAAGAGCCTCAAACGCAGCTGGCCATTCAGCGTAGGGTTCAGGCCAGGAAGCAGCAACATCAAGAATCCCTACCCCACTCTCAGAATCTAATCTACGCCCGATTCCATTCGATAAAGAAATAGAAGACAAAATTGAGGCAAGAGGAATAATGGGAGTAATGAATTCAATGAGGGCAAGTATTAAGAAAAAAATGTTAGAGTATGTACAAAACAAGAAATGTTTCTGTAAAGAAACTGTCTCACAATTAGAGAACATTATATACGACATCTGTAGAGTGGGGGCAGTGGCAGCATTTAACCCATTCGTGCCTGGATATTTTTGCGACTTTCTTCGATTTTTGCTAACACCAGCAGTAATTGATAAATTTCTGATGTCAACTTTTTGAACAAGGGATGATTTCATTTAAAATCATTATGTATAAAAATTGAAATGTCAACATCCCACTTGGCCATATTAAAATGTTTTGTGGAATTGAGGTTCAATACTCGCGAATAAAGTCTCGGAAAAATAAATAACGTTTTCGGATGATAGCGAAAATGCCGTCCCAAAAAAGGGACGCTAGGCATAAATGGGTTAAATATAATGAGGCAATAAAGCAATTAGAGCAAACAACGAAAGAAATGACGTACACTGATATTGTGGCCGGAGAGGTAGTCGAAAACATCGATAAACTTCAAGATAAAGTAGCAGAATTGAAGATGCATAAAGCGATAGAGGACAAGGGGCAGGCCGCAACAACAAATGGACATAAAGAAGGCAAAAAGGAATACCATATAAGTGTAACTAGCAAAAGTGGAAAGGACGACCCGATAGACTAAGAAATACCATAAGAGAAGAAATGACAAAAAATAACATAAATGCAAAACCACAAGACATTATATTTGTAGATAGGGCCAAGAAAATAGTACTAAAAATGAAAACAAAAGCAGAAGAGGAGCATCTTAGCACAGCTATGGCGAGAATAGAAAATATCACAAACTTATATAACATAAAACAAGAAAAGCATGCTACCCATAAGCTGGTGCTATTAGGGATCCCAAAGAAGACAACAGCAGAAATGATAGAGGAAGATATAAGACTTATTGATGAAAATTATGAGATAGAGGCAATACGTCCTCTAGGCTCTAAGAACATCGTATCATGGATCATAGGCGTGGATAGTTATACTAGAGATGAGTTACTTAAAAGGGAAAAGTTTTGTATACAAATGAATAGGGTAAAGGTTGTTCCATTTGTGGATGTACCGTTGTGTGAAGTGTCAGGGATTAGGACACAGAATATACAACTGCACCTCAGAAAGACAGTTCTGTGCCAGATGCTCTTTGTATCATGACACTAGAAAATGTAACGTAGATGATTATGTATGCATGATTTGCTATGAGGTACACGACGACACCGGGGGAATAGATTACAAACATAGAGCTGATTCCCCGCAGTGTCCCTGTTATAGAACATACAAGGATAACTTAATATTACAGAGCCGAAGAATAAAGGGCAACCAATAAAATATAAAACAAATAAAGCAAACACACACACACACACAGGAAAAAAAATACATGAAATAGATTATTTATTTATTTATTTTTTTTTAAATATCCTAGTCTTACATTAATAAGACAACTACTGTAAAATTGTATGAGCCTACCGCTACTCACTTGTTTCTACTTTTTCGTTTATTTTTATGACTACTAACAATTCTATTGCAACATCTATAGAAAAAATGAATATATTACAAATCAATTTGAATCACTGCAAAAATGCTAATTTACAGTTAATAAATTTCCTAAATGAAGTAAATAATATATACAAGTCCATAGATAAAATACATATCGTTGCATACCAAGATCCGGCCTTAAAGGATGATGAATTGTATGGTTGTCCTATAGGGTACAGGGACTTCAGATCAAAAGCTAATACGTGTGGAATTCTTCTAATAAACCAAAATATACAGGCCCTGGCTATAGAAATTAGTGAAAATAACGTATTTATTAAGATTTATAATGACAAAAAGTATCTAATAGTAGCCTCTCACTACACTCCCCCGAGAGATGATCTTGTCCAGGACTGTTCCAACTGGAAAAACATAAGAGACAAATTAGAAAACATAATAATATGCGGGGATTTTAATGCCCATAATACCCTGTGGGGCTATGGGAATAGGAATGTAACAGGAAGATTTTTACAAGCGTTAGTATGTGAATTGGACTTGGTAGTTGTCAACGACCCCATGGCCCCTGCTACTTTCACACACATAGGTGATAAAGGACACCCTGATCTATTAATAGTTTCCCATAATATCAGTAATAAAAGCACAATGGCAGGTACTACTAGGCGAAAACGGCTCTGACCATCGATATATACACACACAAATAGATTTTAAGTTAAATATAAAAATGACTATAAATACAAAACAAAATTCAGTAATTTTAAAAAATTCAATAATCTCTGGAACAGTCAAATGAAACCCATAATACAAGACTTGGAATACAATAACAATAGAACAGAATTTCAAACAATTTTCAATAAACTACACAAAACTTGGATCAATATAAATGAAAAATCATTTAAGAAAAAGGAAAAGAATATAAAAATTAAAATAAGTTGGTGGAACCAAGAGCTAGCAGTAAAAAGAAACAAACTCAAGGCGGATATAAAAGGAAAATAAACAATCCAGAAGATAGCAACCTGAAAATAACTTACAATAGGGTCAGAGCCGAGTATAGAAAATCAATAAATATAGCTAAGGAACAGTCCTGCAAAACATTTTGTATAGAGTAAAACCTATGGCTCGTGCTTCAAAATTGCTAAGGGCCTGTATAACTCCTGCTTTCTCGAAACTGTTTTTGATAATAATACCATAACGGATGACTTTGAGACTATTATGAATTCTTTGGTAAACACACATTTTCAGACATCTAACACAGATAATAGCCCGATTGCCTCTGATGTCCATCTACAGCTCCCTGATCCTATTCCTCTCGACTACAGCAATGAACCTTTGACTGATACTGAACTTTTAAGAGCAATAGCTGCACAAAATCCCAAAAAGGCATCCGGACTGGACAAAATAGACATGAATATCATTAAAAATTTAAAAATCAATCAACAGCCTGATTTATTAAATATATATGATAATTGTCTCAAATTTGGTTCCTTTCCGGATGCCTGGAAAATAGCTCTGGTTATATTTTTCAAGAAAAATAATAAAGACCCAAAACAACCGAAATCCTACAGACCGATTAGCCTATTAAGTACTGCCGCAAAAATATTAGAAAGACTGATCAAAGAAAGAGTTATGACCATTCTAGAAAGCAAAAACTACTTCCATGGTAACCAGTACGGTTTTCGAGAGGGCAGGGGAACGGTGGACTTGTTGTACTTGGTGGTATGCCGGTTAAAAGAACTGAAATCCATACATAAATATGCTGCCCTGGTGTCTTTTGACATCCAGGGTGCATTTGATAACATAGAATGGAATATAATCAAAAAAGAAATAGATAACCCCTCCCAGATTATTTAAAAATGATTTTAAAAGATTATTTAAATAACAGGAAAATAATAGTCAAAAATTTTACAGGTCAAACAACGTACAATATATTTAAGGGTTGCCCACAAGGCCCTCTCCTATGGCTGATCGCCGCTAATACCGTATTAAAACAAATGGATGATGGAAACAATAATTTTTTTCGCATATGCAGACGACTTTGTACTATTAGAATCAGAAAATACAATAGAAAAGCTTCAAACTAAAACAAACCAAAAAATACTGAAATTAAATAATATCTGTAACGAACTAAAATTAAATATATCTGTACAAAAAACTCCGGCGATCACCATAGTAATTAAATCAAGGACAAAAGCTCGATATAAACTAAATAGTCAAAAGATAAAATCGGTAAATGAACTAAAATACTTAGGAATTATATTAGATAATAAGTTAACTTTTACACCCCATATAAAGTACCAGAGCACATGCAGTATGCCAGCAGAGTGCCGTTGCCTTCCCGGGCTTCTGGCAAGGTACTTCTCGGGCGACCACTTTTGGTACGATTCAGTTACTTTTTGCAGTGCCGGGCCGGTGCTGGAGGTAAAGGCAGAAAGGCACTGGCAAGGTACTCCGCCAGCAGGTGTGTGTTTGCTGGGCTGGGCCCCCGGTACATTTTTTGAAAGCATCAACATTTTCAAGAAAAATTTTACACAGTAATCAAAACATATATCTTTTCATAATATGAATCTACTATGTTGAAACTACAACTCCATGCCAATAGTTCTCATGTGCGAAGTCAGAGCCAGCTGTACCTATGCTTCGAAATTGCATAAATTAGCGCTTAGGACCATGTTTGGGGCCTCGCATCGAGGGGCCCGGGAACTTTTATTTTTTCTGTATCACGTCAGAGCCAAGATTTAAAGCATTCTTTAAAACTGTATTTTTTATGAAATTGGGGATATTTGGGGGCTCTGCCTATTTTCAAATGAATTTCCAGTTTTAGATGTTAATATTCAAGGTATATTATCAGATTAAAAAAATTTCTCTGAAGCATCTCAGAGCAAATCACAGTCGAGAGAGTAAAATGGCAGAAATTGCCCTAAATTCGTCACTCCTCCTGGGTACTTTGCCCCCCCCCCACCCTCATAAATCCAAAACTAAAAGAGCTTAATCAAAAATATTTTGGATGTGTTCTTTCCTTGGGTAAGGCAACACAAGAAAAAAAAATTCATGAGATTCTGAGATGGAGATTGAAACTTTGTTCTTTTTTTTTAACCTGATTTGCTCTTGCCTGAGTCGATGCCTCTTAAAATGACTGGAAGGTAGAGGCCGCAAAGCTGAGGGCTTTCAAAAATATTTAACATTGGATTCACTTTATATGAAGATATATAACTGCACTGTTCAAATATTTGAATGGAGTTTAATAAAATTTGATTAAATTGAGTGGCGAATACGAATTATTTTGAGTGTTCCTGTAAATTATGATACATGAATGAATTTTAGCCTATGTTACTTAGGAATAGTGTAGCTTTCAGTGAAAACATCTTTAGAATCGATTCAGTAGTTACAGAGATGTCCATATAGCGTCATGTGCTAGAATTTTTGAGTGTCCCTGTAAAAGAACTAGTCGTTATGCTGCATGCTGAAAGGTAGCCCATATTACTCAGGAATAGTGTAGCTTTCTATCAGTGAAAAAAATTTTCGAATCGGTTCAGTAGTTACAGAAATCCCCATACAGCGTAATGTAATTCTTATATGTGCCCCTGTAAAATAACTATTTGTGATATATGGAGGATATATTTGAGATATATGAAGAATAAGTTAATTTTGAATATTGCCACTGTGGATTAAACTTCTAAAAGTAACGCCGAAATGCCCCCATGCGTGAAAGTGTAATGTCCCAAATAGGGAGGTACTTTTTGGGATTTTTCTTGGAAACAGTTGTACCTTCAAGAAATGTTTTTTCATAATATCAAACTACTATGTAGATACTACATCTCCATGTCAATAGTTCTCCTGTGGGAAGTCGGCGTCAGCTGTACCGATGCTTCGAAATGGCGTAATTAGCGCTCACGACCATGTTTGGGATCCCGTACCGGGGGACCCTGGGGGCCTTCAAAAATTTTAAACATTGGATTCACTTTATATGAAGATACATAAATGCACTGTGCAAAAAGTTTATCTGTATCACGTCAGAGCCAAGATTTAAAGCATTCTTAAAACTGTATTTTTTATGAAATTGGAGGTATTTTGGGGGGCCCTAATTTGGGGCTCTGGCAATTTTCGAAATTAATATACAAGGTATATTATAGGATAAAATGAAAAAATTCTCTGAAGCACCTCTAAGCCAGTCACAGTCGAGACAATAAAGTGGCAAAAATGGCCCTAAATTAATTCGACGTTGCTCCTCTGGAGTAATTTGACCCCCCATAAATCCAAAACTAAAAGAGGTAAATCAAAAATATTTCAGATTTGTTCTTTCCTTGGGTAAGGTAACACAATAAAAGAAAATCATGAAATCCTGCGATGGTGATGGGAACTTTTTTCTATTGACCTGCCCGATATTCTTTCAACGGCTCTTAATTATATAAAAGAGTTCAGAATGCTGTAAAGATATTTACTACACCGACGAATAAACGTGTGCTTTGAGCCACAACCTGACCTTCTGTGGGTGCCCATTAGAGGTGGGGAAAACCGTTATTTTCAAAGAACAGTTCTTTTTTAACATGTATTATACTTTAGTACAATTGTAAAACCCGCAGTGGCCTGGGCACTAAACTACGTTCCCATAAGAACACGAAAAGTGAAGCAGCATCCCGCTTGGCCAGTGCTTGGGAGAGTCAACTTCCTCTCGGCTCGACTGCTGTGGGACCGTGTACCCTAATGGGAGCTGGTGCACGTAAAATCCTTCATGGCTTTAATGTCCTACAAACTGTTAAACGATACCTCTGGGGGTCCCGATTTCAGAGGGTGGGTCCCTCCTCTTGAATTGGTTCAAAATTAGGGGACCCAAGCTGAGTCGGACTTCCTCACACTGGGACTCATTAAAATGGAAGCCGCCCCTTCCGCCCATCGCCTGTCTATTTGAGGGATCTGGCACCGCCCCGCGGTTGCCAGAGGGCATTAGCAACAACAACAACAATTGTAAAATGTTTAAAAAACTTTGCAGCCAACATTCTGGCTTTCTTCAATCAAGTATATTAACAGTAATGTTTCGTAAAAATAGTTTAATTTTATTAATGTTCTATAATATACTGTTAAATATGCACATCTTTTTAAAATCAAAATTTTTTCCGATGCGTTTTATTTACTTTTGTTATCCTTACTCATAGCATGTATGTAAAAATAAATGGAAAAACTGAAATTCTAGAGAGAATTATTTAGGCGAGGCTTAATTTTCGATTACTTACCTGAGTAATACAATATTGCTTACATTAGTAAACAATATTTGATTCTGAAAGCTCCTAAAGTGACATAATATTCATAACTGTTTGATTAGACTTGTCAGAATTTTAATTAAATATAATGAAACACTATAGAAGAGCTAAAGAACTAGTATACTTCGTCTGTGTCGCTTTCGTTAATTTAAAATCCGTATTTAGTAAAAGACAATATTACAAAATCTTCATTTTTTAAACATTAATTTGCTTGAACTGAATATAAATTTAAGTACAGTAATGGCTGATTCAACATACACGATATAGATATATGATTGTATATTCTTCATACACAGCATGATAAACAATATTAGATTAACATAAAAAATATAAATTACAAATTTTTGTTCATTTTTGACTGGATTAATTTATTTAGATAACTGTTATCATTATTTACAAGACATAAAAATGATCCAACCACAGAAGTGTTTATTCAACAATTCGATGAACAATATTCCAAGATGCTAATGCAATAGCTAAATCTAAACTAAGAGAAAAATCAATTCCAACGAAACACCAGTTTTGTTTTTGTTTTTTCTGCTTCAGCACTACTACAGAGATGAGACTGCCGAAGCTGACAATCTGCGATGAAATCCCCCCCCCCCGCCTTTCCTAGTCTTATTCCCAGTCCACCCACACCATAAATTTCATGATAAAGCGAAAGTAACGCAACGGGAATATGCCATTTTCAACACCCCCACTTTGGAATACATTCGGGAAAGCTTCGACCCTATAGTCAAAGTCGTAATTCTTGGAGGAGGAGAGGGAGAGGGGGAGGGTTGTAAATATAGAGATGAGTTCGGGCTCATTTTTTGAAGCCCGAGCCTGCCCGAGCCCGAAGACTTTTAATCCGAGCCCGAGCAATATTATTTAAGTCGGAGACCGAGCCCGCCCGAGCCCGAAATTTCAGCTAAAGATAAGTAAAATTCAATAAAATTTAAAGAAGTAATTCTTTGATAGAATACAATAATTTTTGCAAATTAAAGACAAATATAGTTGCAAATTTTTAATGCACTTTCTAATTCTTTATCTCTATGTTTATGAAATAATGTCCGATCTCATGACTAACTAAGCAATATAAGCCGCCATTCTGAAATACCCAAAGAGTTTCATGAGACTTTCAGGCACTCGTGCCGCTATTTTTACTTCCTTGCACGTAGTATAAGGAAGTAATGTGATCCCGAAAAATTTTGGGGGCCAAATTTCGACGAAAAAACCGATTTTGACTACCTCTAAATTTAATTAAAATTTTTTTTTCGATGCATCTCATCGTAAGCTAGCATGCACGATCATATAAACGCGTCTGCAACACATTTTGACCAGCAGCGAGTCTATCGTGGCCAGTTTTTCCATGCCGTCTGTACGTACGTACGTACGTACGTATGTATGTAACTTGCATATCTCAAAAACTATTGGCCGTAGAATGTTGAGATTTGATATTTAGGATTGTTCTATGATCTAGTTGTGCACCTCCCCTTTTGGTCGCAATCGGATGGATAGTTTATGTCGCCCAAAAGATTCGAAATACATTACACTCTATGGGCCGAAATTCATTAAACTCGCATATCCCAAAAATTATTAGGCGTAGAATGTCGAAACTTCATATTTTGGATAGCTGTAACATCTAGTTGTGCACCTCCTCTTTTGGTTCCATTCGACTTTATAGTTTATCTACAGGACCTCCCAAAAGATTCGAAATACATTACGCTCTATGGAGCGAAATTCATTAAACTCGCATATCTCAAAAACTATTAGGCGTGGAATGTTGAAACTTTATATTTAGGATTGTTGTAACATCTAGTTGTGCATCTCCCCTTTCAGTTCCATTCGACTGGATAGTTTATCAACAGAACCGAACAAAAGATTCGAAATACATTATGCTCTATGGGCCGAAATCCATCAAAGCGTTTTTTAGAGGTATTGGGCTATTTCAAACGACTCAGAAGTGATATATGCTGTAAAGAGTTAGAAAATGAATTTCTCCATTAAAAAAAGTGTCTTGATCATTTATAGTTCTGCTACAGGAACGCTCAAAAGATTTCCAATACATTACGGTCAATGGCAATTTTAGGGGCATTCATCCATTTCAAGCACAATACCGTCCTACCACATAAGTTAGGTAATGGTCCGACCACGGTCACGTGCCTCCCTCAAGAACTATGCCAAAAGTCGCCAAGCTTGGCGACTTTTGGTGTACGTGTGTGCATATTTAACTCTCAAATCTCAAAAACTATTATGAAATTTCATATGTAAGATTGTTGTAACATCTAGTTGTGCATCTCGATTTTTGTTTCCAATCTACTGGAGAGTTTATTTACAGGACCACCGAAAAGAATTTCAGTACTTTAATGTCTATGGACATCTTCAATATAATACAACTGTAGACAGTCATTGTTTGGTACATGCCCAAGATATCGCCGTCTGTCCTCGACCTTGGCGAGTTCTGCCGAAATATCGCCAAATTTGGCGATAGTCAGCCATTTGGTCCATGCCCAAAGTATCGCCATTTGTCATCGTTCTTGGAGAGTTTTGGCTAAATATCGCCAAATTTGGCGATAATCTGTCATTGTTTGGTCCATGCTTAAAATCTCGCCCAAATGTCGTCGACATTGACGAGTTTCGCCGAAATATCGCCAAATTTGGCGCGAAAAATTATTTCGTATTTTGTATAACTCTAAAACTTTAACCCGTAGAAGTTAGAACTTTTGTATTTAGAACTATTGTAATATCTAACTGTTTTCAATATCTTTTTTCACAACAATCGACTGGGAATTTATTTACAGGGTGAGCCAAATGACTTTAAATACATTGAGGCGAATGGATGCATTCAATTCATTGAAAGTCTGTGGTCAATAACTACTTTGGCTATCCCCAAAATCTCGCAAACTATCTCAAGTTTGTCGGCTTTTGGTCAAATATCGCTATATAAAGTGTCAGAAGGAAATCTTTCAAATTGAGCTCAGCTTGGCGATATCGAAATATTTGGCTACAAATCGCTATACCTTACTATTATTGCTATTTTATCTCTTTCAAACAAATAAGTTTAGAGGAAGTGCGTCGAAAATACTTTTGATTTAATAGACGTGCAAGGAAGTCATGTGTTTGGACACATCAGATTTTTTTCTAAGTACTTCTATTTTCTATATTAATCGCTTTTTAAAGATCTGTTTCAAGGAGTATGTTCAATAATACAAAAATTTTTCACGAGCCCGTGCCCGCCCGAACCCGAACGCAATTGTAAATTACAGAGCCCGAGCCCGGTTCGAGATGAGCCCGTCTCATCTCTATTGTAGGACCGATGGAGAGGAAGTAACCCCTTCAAGGCCGTACCCAGGGGTCTGGTCCACCACACCCCCGAAATTTAAAATTTTGTTAACAAACTAATAAAGATAAAGTCTTTGTGAAAAATTAATTCCACCTTTCTTTCGTTTGGTCCCCCTCCGAAATTTTTGTCCGGATAATTTTTTTTCTGGATACGGCTCTAACCCCTTGTACCCGAGGAGGTGAATAAGGAAGTCTGCTTCCCCCCCCCAATTTAAAATGTTTTTAACAAAATAATAATAATGAAATCGTTTTATGAAAAATTCACCCTTTTCTGCCGTTCGGTCCGCCTCTTTACCTTAAAAAAATTTTATTGTTCCAGGTCTAGCTCCAAAAGGTTATGGATCCGGCTTGAATAATAATAATTAAAAAAAACATTCCTTCTTTGGTTGCGACTACAAATAAAAATATATGTCTCGGGCTCCAGCTTAAAAGATATGGCTTTGGTTCCAAAGACAAACATTTTTAGCTCTAAAGTTTAGACTCTAACTCAAAATATTAAATAAATCCATCTCAAGTTAAAAAAAAATCATTGTGTAGCCTTCAGGTTAAAAATATACGGCATGGACCTGCACATTTCCAATGGGGGAGCCCACAAAAGAGTCGATACACTCTTAGAGCTTAAAAAGAAAAAAAGAGTAAAGTTTCAGCTTAAAAAGTACATGCTCCAGCTTAAAAATTAAAGACTCCGTTTAAAAAGCTGTAAGTATCAGGCTCCAGATTAAAAATAATACGCGTGTATAAATATGTCGATTGCTTCGACTACGATTTAAGAAAATGAATACGACTTTGGCATATAAAATTACATGGCTCCGAAAATCCAATTTAAATAGCTTCCGACCAGGGCCATACCTAGAAAATAATTTCGGAGTCGGGGAGCATGGTATATCGGGATAAAAATTTCAGGATATATCCCGTACACCCAATTTCTGTCTAATTTAGCAAGGTTATTTTTTATTTATTATTGCGCAAACATTTCGTTCATTTATACATCACTGCATTTCATACCCTTCACCATAGGCTCCGGCAGAATATTTCCCAGGCAGGGGGGGGCAAAGACTACTTCAACGTATGGTTACCATGTTGGAAAGAGCAAAAGAGCAAGGGAAAACACTGCATACAAAAATCCAGGGGGGACATTGCCCCCCCTCGCCCTATGCTGCCGGTGCCCATGCACCTCACCATCCCCACAGAGAAAAAATTTTCTGGCTACGTCCCTGTATAAATACACCATGGACATATAATGCAATAGCTTCGGGGGAGCGGCGTCCGAACTCATAGGACCCCCCCCACGTATAAGTACGGCCTTGCTTCTGACTCCAAGTCTACAACTTTGACCCTAGCGCAGAACTTAATTCAAGAAAAAGAACAGGGAACAGATCAATGAAAAAACACCTTTCAGCAAAGAACACTTCATTTAACCTGTTCATCAAAAGAACGCCTTTTACTCCGTTCCTCGAAAGAACACCTAGCTCTCCGTTCTTTCTCCGTTCCGCGAAAGAACGCTGAACTAGGTGTTCCAGCTCCCAGCTCGCTGATCGCTGAACACCTCACCAGCCGTGAACAAAGAACTGGTTCTTTTTCAGCCAATAGGAGAGGGCCCCTCGGAACAGGCTCTTTTTCAGCCAATAACAGATGGATCAAGCGAAGGCGCGTTTTGTATGGATAGTGTAATGCTTATATTATTGTTTGACGTTGATAAAATATTTTTTTTTACATTTGTTTGTGTTTCAGACTATTAAATTTTTTACTTTGATTGAAGTTGAGTAGTTTGGCTGGAATAATAAAAATTGACGAATTGTTTTCCTGCGAGTGCATTTCGTATTGAACGTATGAGAAAGGTTCTTTTTCTTAACCCGGGTCCACTCTAAAATTATGGTAGGTTGGGTTAAAAGTTCTATCCCCCCCCCCTCAGATAATCATCTTCGTTATCATTATTTCTCAAAATAACTAAGATTCCACAATTAGAATTTGATAAAGCTAAAATTGTGAACTTCTGTCCCCACCATCAGATACGTAGCCAATGTGGGGGAGGGGGTCTGGACCCACAGAATTTAAATTTTTCTTAGCAAAAAAATATGAATCATGCCTTTCAATGAGAAATTTCACCTTTAAGGCATTTTCCAAAATTTCTCTTTTCAACGCGCTTGCCTGCCATAAAATTTTGAAGCGTCAGACCTTAATGAACTGAGAACAAGTTTTTGCAGTGATCACTGAACAGGGTGTTCCCGTTCTTGCTTGAGAACAGGTTCAAAAGAACAGGGTGTTCACTCTTTTCCCATCTCTAGTACCCATGATTAAATGCACCCGCACAAACACATGCATAAATCATTATTGCAGCATATATAAATTTAATACAATAAATCGAGAGATTGTAGGACCTCACCTTGGGAAGGGGGCCCTACTGTTGCTGCTTCTATATAATACTGTTGGGAAATAATAACTTAATTTGCTCTCGTATTGAATGCGCCGCCGTGAAACTAGTTAATCGCGAAGCCCTCAGGTAATGGTAAACCTGTGGAAGTAACCCTGTAGCCTTGGCGACAAACTTGGCGATCGTCTTGGGGACTTGGCGACGGATTTGGCGACCTTGGCGACAAATGGTGGCTTCTAGAAAATTCATGTCTCGAGATATTATTTCAATTTGATAAGATTGTTCCAGAAATTTCTCGGCAATTCTGGTGACGTCGTCATCTATAAAAGCGCTAGGATCTCTCTCCGAGGAGTTCAGTTGAGTGATAGACTTTGAAGCGCACGGTTGATTCTGTGAAATAAATAGAGTTATTTGTTGTGCTTATTTATGATTTTAGTTAGCGCATTTTAAAGTTTCTTGTATTATTTTGAGCTATTGAGCTGCGAGCGAATAAAGCGTTATTTTTTTTTATTTACTGTGCTGATTGGACTGTTTCAAAATACACCCACTTGGCGATTTTCGTAACATTGGTGTCAGGAAGTGGGATCTGGATCTGTTCGAATCCCAATAACCAGAGCAACCATGGAAGATAAATTGGAAAAACTGTTTGCTATGATGTTAGATATGAAAGAAGATATGTCACAGATGTCTTTAGGTCAAGACAGTCTGAAAGAAGATATATCAGAGAAGATCTTTTCGGGACTAGAGAGTCTAGAAGACAAAATGCGTTCAGGACAAGAAGAAATGAAGACTCAAATACAATTTGTGCATGAAAGAGTCGAGGGAGTACGAAGCGAAGTGCAAGGACAGATCAGCGATGTGCAAGAACAAATCGGCAATGTCAAAGGACAAATCAATGATGTGCAAGGACAAATCAGCGATTTTGAAAAGATACTTTCTGATCTTGAGAGGAAGCCAAGCAATATTTTGGCAAGTGGAGAAATTATTAATTCTAGACCGACTGTAAAGCATTTAACATTTGACGGTCAAACATCTTGGACTGTTTTTAAGACTCATTTTGACGTCGTGAGCTCTACAAATGCATGGACGGATAGCTTCAACGCCAGTCAACTTGTGGCCTCTCTGCAAGGATCAGCTGCGGAGATTCTCCTAGGAATACTGAATGACAAATTGAACGACCTACCTACCGTCGAAAAGGCTCTCGAATCTCGATTTGTAAATAGCCATCTTACCCAGTTTTATAGGACTGAATTGAAAGCAAGGCGACAAAAGCCTGGAGAAAGTCTACAATTATTAGCCGCTGATGTTGCGCGATTGATGAGCCTAGCTTACGCGGAATGTCCCCTAGATGTTCGAAAAAGTTTAGCAGCCCAGTACTTCGTCGACGCTATCAGGGACGAAGATACACAACATTCTACGAGACTAGTAGACCCGAAAGATTTGAAGCCTGCTCTAATGTATAGAATGAAATATGAAGCTGCGAGAACCGTTTCGAAAACACCCAGGCATGTAAGGTCTGTGGATATAGAGGGAAACGCCGCCAAGGAAATGGATGATAAACTGGATTCTGTACTAAAGGCACTCCAGGAATTATCGGATAGTCTCGCTGTTGGGAAAAGGGGCTCTCCCCGAAGAAATCCGAACATGACCTGTTGGAGATGTCACAAAAGGAGACACATGCAAAGAGAATGCGACGGGACTTCTCCCCAAACAGGAAAACTAGGTCTTGGGCGTCTTGCGGGGCGGAGGCTGCCTTTTCTGAATAAAGCCCCTGAAGAGAAATTGGAAGTTTCCGCACTTAGCGGAGGAGAAACTGGACTTTATGTTGAAGGAACTATTTGTGGTATACCTTGTTTGATGCTAGTGGATACGGGTGCGAATGTCACTCTTCTAAAATCGGACTTCGCCATGAAACTGAAGGAACAATTGCTCTACACGTCTCCAAACGTCTCTATTAAGACCGCTACCGGTGAAAAGACAGAGATACAAGGAAAACTGGATGTATCCATCGAATGTGGATCCAAGAAATTTGGTACAGGATCTACGTGGCTAACATCACTGACCCTTGTATCCTTGGACTGGATTTCCTTCAAAAATTTAACTTTACCGTAGACTTAGAAAAGAAAGAAATACGGACAGGAGGGGAGGAAATTCCCTTGTTTTCAGGAAGCGAGCAGTGTTCAAAATCATGTTCTATATTCGCGAAAGAGAAGACGACTATACCAGCGAGATCTGAATTTCTTATCCAAGGGGTTCCTGAAGCCTCTGGACATTTCCGGTATGTCGTAACGAACATTCCTAGCCAGCTCTCCTTAACAGGCTATCCTTGGTAGCCGCCACACTCGTGGATTTAAGAGGGGAAGCTATACCTATTCGAGTGTTGAATTTGGACAATAAACCCAAGACGGTAGAAAAAGGGGCCGTTATTGCGACGTGTGAACCATTGGTGGATATCGTCGCCCGTCCTCAAGGATATTCTAATGGACATCATTTTCAACTAATGCTGGAGAATCTTGAAGGACTTAGTAAGGAACAGCGAATAGCAGTGCAAAAATTACTCCAGGAATTCCAAAACTTATTCTCTACCGGTGACGCTGATGTGGGCCATTGCAATGTGACACAACATAAAATTAATACAGGTGATCATCCACCAATCAAGCTGTATCCATGACGTTTGCCTCTTGCAAAGAAAGAGGAAGCTGAACGCCTGATTAAAGAAATGGTGGACAGTGGCATAATAGAGGAATCGTCGGGGCCTTGGGCCTCACCTATCGTTCTTGTTAAAAAGAAGGACGGATCGACACGTTTCTGTGTCGACTATCGGAAACTGAACGATATTACGAGGAAAGACTGCTATCCTCTCCCGCGAATAGATGACACTTTAGATGCTTTGAATGGAAGCCAGTGGTTCTCTACGTTGGACTTAAAGAGCGGGTATTGGCAAGTCGAAATCCGACCTGAAGATAAAGAAAGACAGCTTTTACCACCGGACAAGGACTCTGGCACTTTAAGGTAATGCCTTTCGATCTTTGCAATGCCCCCGCTACTTTTGAAAGACTAATGGAAACGGTATTACGTGGACTTTCGTCTGAGGCCTGCTTAGTATACTTAGATGACATTATTATAGTGGGCAAAACGTTTGAAGAACATTTAAATAATATTCGTAAAGTGTTTTTTAGATTACAAAATGCTAACCTTAAACTAAACCCAAATAAATGCAAATTTTTACGCAAAGTAGTTACTTATCTTGGTCACGTTATTTCTGCAGGGGGAGTTAAGACTGATCCACAAAAAGTTAAAGCGGTTGTCGATTGGCCTCGTCCGGAAACGGTACATGAACTGAGAAGTTTTCTCGGACTGTGCACCTATTAACGCCGTTTTGTAAGAAATTTCTCAACAATAGCGAGACCTTTACATAAATTGACTGAAGCCCAAGCAAGTTTTAATTGGACAGACGAATGCGAGAAATCGTTCATTAGTTTAAAGCAGGCTTTAACGACATCTTCTATTTTGACATATCCCCGGACTGACAAAGACTTTATCTTGGATACAGATGCCAGTAATGAAGGGATAGGAGCCGTGCTTTCGCAGAAAACAGAAAACGGTGAAAGTGTCATAGCGTACTTCAGCAAGAGCTTGGGTAAGACAGAGAGGAATTATTGTGTCACTCGTAACGAATTACTGGCTATTGTCAAATCTGTTGTGCATTTCCATCACTACCTCTATGGACGGAAATTTCTTCTCCGGACTGATCATGCTTCCTTGAGATGGCTTTTGAATTTTAAAGAACCTGAAGGTCAGATAGCTCGCTGGATCCAAAGGCTGCAGGAGTATGAGATCGAAATCGAACATCGCACGGAAATGCTGACGCTCTCTCCAGACGACCTTGTAAAGAGGACTGTAAACACTGCGTGAACGCCGAGAAAAAGTACGGGACGGAGACGGATACTTTCGTGAAGGTTTTGACTACAACGACTGTGGATCGGTGGGCTTCGAGTGAAGTACAGAGAGCACAGTTAGAAGATTCCAATATTAGGCCAATTTTGGAGAAGAAACTAAATTCCGCGGATCGACCTTCTTGGCAAGAGATCGCGCCAGAGAGTCCCGCTACAAAGCGATACTGGGCTATTTGGGATTCTTTACATCTTAGAGACGGTGTTTTATATCGGAAATGGGAGAGCGATTATGAAAGATCAAGCCGCTGGCAATTAATTCTCCCACGTAGTAGAATTCCAGAGGTTCTGCGGGAGATTCATGATAGTGCAAGTGGAGGGCATTTTGGAGTGATGAAGACGTTAAATAAAACCAGGGAGCGATTTTATTGGGATCGACTTCGCGCAGATGTTAGAAAATGGTGTAGAGAATGCCACGATTGCGTTGCCCGGAGAGGACCTAAGATAAAATCCAAGGGTCGTTTGTAGAGCTATAACGTTGGCGCGCCTTTCGAAAGAGTAGCTTTAGATATCCTAGGCCCCTTGCCTACAACATCGAAAGGCAATCGATACGTCTTAGTCCTGATGGATTACTTTACCAAATGGCCAGAAGCGATTGCCATCCCGAATCAGGAAGCCTCAACTGTAGTTGAAGAGCTCGTTAGAAACTGGATCTCTTATTACGGAGTGCCTATGATGTTACATTCGGATCAAGGTACAAATTTTAATTCAGCACTATTTTCGGAACTCTGCGAATATTTGGGAATCACGAAGACTCGAACAACACCGTTACATCCCGAGTCCGATGGCATGGTCGAGAGGCACAATCGAACAATTTTGAATCATCTCTCTATATTTGTTTCGAAGAATCAAACCGACTGGGATACATATTTGCCACTGTTCCTCTTGGCTTACAGAAGTGCGGTTCATGAGACGACCGGATATTCTCCATCAGAGATGTTGTTCGGCCGTCCTCTTTGATTACCCAGTGATATTGTTTTTGGACGACCATGTGCTACGCCCTCCTCACGGAATGATTACATGAGTAATTTAGAAGCACGATTAGAAAGAGTTCATTCGTTTGCCAGAGAGCGAATAAATTTGGCGAGTGACCGAATGAAGATTCGTTACGACGCCAAAGCAACGAATCACCAATTTAAGGAGGGTGATCAAGTTTGGCTGTATAACCCGAAACGAAGGAGAGTTCTGAGTCCTAAGTTGCAACAGAACTGGGAAGAGAAACAACTTATACAGTTGTCAAGAAATTGAAAGATGTTATCGACAGAGTCCAGAAGTCTTTCAAATCAAAACCGAAAATCATCCACATTAATCGTTTAGCTCCATATGGTGCTACTGATCATAATGTTGTGTGATTAGACTGCCGGGTCGTCAGTTTTTAAAGAGGGGAGCAGTGTTGCGAAATAATAACTTAATTTGCTCTCGTATTGAATGCGCCGCCGTGAAACTAGTTAATAGCGAAGCCCTCAGGTAATGGTAAAACTGTGAAAGTAACCCTGTAGCCTTGGCGACAAACTTGGCGATCGTCTTGGCGACTTGGCGACGGATTTGGCGACCTTGGCGACAAATGGTGGCTTCTAGAAAATTCATGTCTCGAGACATTATTTCAATTTGATAAGATTGTTCCAGAAATTTCTCGGCAATTCTGGTGACGTCATCATCTCTATAAAAGCGCTAGGATCTCTCTCCGAGGAGTTCAGTTGAGTGATAGACTTTGAAGCGCACGGTTGATTCTGTGAAATGAATAGAGTTATTTGTTGTGCTTATTTATGATTTTAGTTAGCGCATTTTAAAGTTTCTTGTATTATTTTGAGCTATTGAGCTGCGAGCCGTGAATAAAGTGTTATGTTTTTTTTATTTACTGTGCTGATTGGACTGTTTCAAAATACACCCACTTGGCGATTTTCGTAACAATACTTAATTGTGTGTTGTCAAATTTGAAAAAAAAAAAAAAGAAAAAGAAAATAAATTGTCCAAATACAGAATATGTCCCCAGAAAATTCTAATTAATTTTTAAACAATATTACAAAAACCAGCTAGAGCATAATCCACCAACTTCACAAAAACGAGGAGTGTTAGTGATAAGTTTTTTTTTGAGACACACTGTTAAATAGTGGAAGAAAGGGCATAGCCAGAGGAAAGACTATGGACCCATCCAACCAAATAAATTTTGATTTTTCCTTAGCAAAATGTTAAAGATTAAGACTTTCTATGAGAAATTTTGAGCTTTCCAGTTTTTTTGGCTGCCTGCTTGAATGGAAGTACTATGAATAAAAATATTACTTTTTTCAATACTGAGGAAACATGCCATGCAAAAATGTTGTTAACGTTCCAAATACATTTTCTTTATGGAAGTGACGAAACCTTCAAAATAAAATGTTGGTATTTTTTAGAGCACGGATGTTTATTAAATTATAATACTTTTAAATTTACAATTTTAATTCTATTAATTATTTTCCAATTACTATTAATTTAAAGTTTCTTTAAATGATTAATAATTTTAATAAGGAATAAAAGATTGATGTAATACGACAACAAAAGCAATAGAAAATTCTTGACTATAGGCACAACTCTGGATGGGGGACTCCCTGACACCGATGCAGGCAGTGTGAAATTTCCAAAGGTGAATGATTGTCAGGCTGTGCCCTACTGTCGAAAGTCTGGGCCTTTCCCCCCCCCCCCCCCAAATGGCAGCCGTCTATTATGTTGCATGATGAATTTAACAAACAAATTCAATCTGTATATAAATGCCTAAGAATTTACAACTTTTTTCAACTCCTGGCAATAAATGTCATCCAATCATCGTGCAGACTGACAACTTGTTTAACATATTGTTTGAAAACAGTTGAAAGGATAGAAAGGTTATATAAAAATCTGCAATTAAAAAAGATAAATTAAGAAACATTGAATTGAGATTTTGTCTTCGGGAGATCTAATATTCGGGGGCCCTGGGCCAGGGTCTAATGTGCGTAGTTGGAAATAAGGGCCTGATAGAAAGGTTTTCTGGATAGCAAAGGGATACCAAAGATTTTATCCCCGGGACCCCGACTGGCTCTCTGCGCCTCTGATAATACTGAAAAAAATAGGAAAAAGGATGTACAAGGTTAGGCAAAGCAAACCCCTTCAATTATCTTCTTCTCTCACTTGTGTGCGTGGTACCGCATCGGAGGGTGGGGGGGGGGACTTGGTCAATTCCAGTTCTATGCTTGTCCAGATCTATGCCCCAAGAGTAAGTAATAAAATGAAAAATACCCCTAAAAATTAGAAAATTGTTGCTACATTTAAGAGCTAAAAGGTTTTATTAATTATCTGTGAATTATTTTCAGAGAATGTCTTTTTCTATTACCTTTTTACAGTTTCCGGTTTAAGTAAGCGGATGGGGTCTCAAATAGCGACAAGGAATAGGAGAAAAACATTGACTTTGTCCGCTAGAATGAGAAAAAAACTTGCAACCCGGAGGGTTTGGGGTTTAGCGCAGGGGCCTTCGGGATATTACACTACCATCTGCTCCCACCAGTGTGTGGGTGGGTATAACTAGGGTATTGCGTACAAAGAGTGACCTTCACGTTTTCACTGGTCAGTTAGTTGATAGAATAGTTGTCTTGGAATCAGAGCGACATTCAGTATCTCAGAGAGCACGAGTGAAAATTGTCATTTGTATTCCTTCTTTTTCATTTCGTTATCGCAGCTATATTAGTTTTTCGTTATTAATGTTAGTTAGTTATTTTTCAATATTTATTAGTTAAAATGTTTTATTGTTAATTTTTTTAAGATATTTTAAATATAAGTTTCTAGGGAAAGCGTAAATTATTAGCTTTTCCACCATGAGTGGAAAACGTAAATTAAACAAAATCACAAGCTTCTTTGACGTAAAGAGCAAAAAAGTCTGTAATGAAGAAAATGAAGCTGAAATTAGAACTGCGGGACCTTCAAATGAAATTGATATTCCTTTTATTAAATCGGATGATGCCAATGTTGCCACCGTTTCAAAAGTTCCGAATTTTACAAGAGAAGAACGGCACATTAAAGATATATCATCTTATAAAATAAGCTCAGGGGAAGCATTAAAAGATTGTGAGAAACATGAGGTTTTGACTAACATTTGTGTTTCAGATGAAAAGTTTGATTTTCCTTCTCGAAAAATTGGTGGTCAAAATAGGAGGTTTTATTATTTGTCGCTAAAAAAATATAAATGGCGTAGAGATGGGGGAGGGCACAGGGGGATAACAGGTGGTTACGTATCCCCCTGTGACCCCCCTTCTAAAATGTAAAATATTCGCTATATATAACTGTGATTAAAATTAATAGTTAATTAGTTTTGTTAGAATAGTTTTAATAATTATATGTTTACGATTTTTGATATTGAAAAGCTTATTGCCCCCCCCCCTCCTTAGCGCCAACCGATTTATGCCAAATTGAATTAATCAATTAGACATGTGCCATCCCCCATTTCTGGAAAACAAAGTACATTAAACCTCATAATTCAACTCAATACCCCATCCCACCCCCCCCACCCCCCATTTACTGCAAAACAAAAAGAAATTTATTTCAAGTATTTAAATTATAACACAAATATCTTTTTCGGTGGCGTTTTTTCCAGCGGCGTTTTTACCGGTGGCATTTTTTCCTATATTCCTTTCAGAGACGGCCTTTAAAAAATTTTTGTGGGTAGCTCGGAGGGAAAAGTTTGGACATATGTTTGCTTTTTCAACAAAATTTCAGTTGATTATATTTTTTCTAATAGCTTTACTTTTTTATACACACAAATGAAAGAAAAACTTTATGGAAAAGATGAATTAAAATTTCAGTAATTTTAAAAATCAGCCTGCTTTACAACTTATACCTGTAGTGATTCAACCAAAGGCCGCAACTAAGGAAAGGTCGGCAAGGGGGGTACTTGCCCCAGCAGCGTGCTAAAGAGGGCGCCAAAATCAGTTATGATTCCACGACAAGGGGGGTGCCTTAATTGAGGTTTGTCCCGGGTGTCGTGAACTCTAATTGCAGCCCTACGCCACTTATGCTAATCAGTGACGCAAGAACGGATTCGAGAGGATTCTGATTTGGTATATAGTTTGCGTGTGAATGGAATTCATAAAAAAATTTCCATGGGTCCTTAGCTTCCAGAAACTCCCAAGAATAAAAACAACACAAAATTAATTTCATGTATTTAATAAAAGAGATAAATTATTTGTTCATTATGCACGATTCCTTCTTTTCCCCTTGAATTCTCAATAAATTTGTTTATACAAAAGTGCCCTCCAATTTGCAGTTATTGCAAAATGATGCCGTATTACTTACATTGTGAAAGATAACCAACAATACAAACATTTCAAGTGCATCTGTGTATTTTGTGCTGCAGTGTGACATACGATACGTACATATAAACAAATATTGAAGGTGTCCCCCTCTAAACTTTTTCAAGGGAGGCGGGTTTTAGTGGTGATTTTAAATTTATTCAGGGAAATACTAAACCATTAAAAAAATATTATAAATAATAATTATATAGCTCGCAACTACCCCTCCTAGCAGGCATGTAGCCAGAAAACAATATGGAGAGAAGGAAAGCTGCAAATGTCAGAATTTCCCACGAAAAAGGCCTGATATTCAGCATCCTTTTAACAAAAATCCATATCCCCCTCTCGGCTACGTCCCTGCCTCCTAGTCGGTGTTAAGGGTGTTTCTTTCGAAGAAATAAGTCGTAAAAATTTCTTGAATAGCTTTAAAAACAAACCAGTTATATTAGATACTCGAAAAATATAATATGACTTCTTCATAAACTCTAGTATGAACTCATATTAGCAGTAAACTTATATGTCTTAATATAATCAGAAAAAAATCTTTAGCAGATAAATCGCCTCCCAAAATGAGCCGATTCGCTCCCGTGTAGATAAATATTGCAAAATAGCTTATGTTTAAGATTTTTTTTTTTTTTTTTTTTTTTTTTGAGAATGTTTCAAAACTTTTACTGGGTGAACGTTTATATGAATTCAGTACTGTCTGTGAAGAGTCTTTCTCAAAATTTTCTGAGTCTCTAACATGAGCAATTCTTTAAAAAGCTGTTCAAAAGTTGAATGATTTCTTAAAAGAATCACCTTAAAGTAATTTGTTAGGAGATTCTATCCCATGCAATTACTTTTTGATGCTTCATACCCGGAAGTAAATATGAAGACAATAGATAGTATGCGACTATGCCAGAACCCCGATAAATGTGAAAAGAGTGTACACTTTTTACTTTGAATAAAGAAGTAAAAAGACATTTTGGCTGACAATATGCGAGACCGGTCTCGCGGTCTTGCCCGAGACGAGACCTCCGGGTGCGATAAAAGACTACGCGATGAGAGACGATACCACGAGACGACACAACGGGGTGCGAGACGAGAGCACGAGACGAGACTTCGACATGAAAGGACCTGACGAGACGAGACTTGAATCATTTCTCTTCTCGAGTGGTTTCGCGTCCATTCCTAATTATAAGCTACTTTCTGTCTAAATGAATAGTGTGTAATTATATTCAAACTAGCTGAAGTACCCGTCCTTGACGGGTTAGTGAATGCAAATTTCCAAAAGCTAGGAGCATAATAATTTTACTTTTCAGCAGCACTTGTTGTAATCCCCCCTCGACAAGCACGTAGCCAGGGAAGGGGAAGCTTGAGGAGGTACACCCCCACGAAAGTTCAAATATGTATGTTTATATACTGGGGCGGATTTAGGGAAACAGGCTCTGCAGCCCCGCGTCCTCTACAAGAGATGGGCACCCAAGGGGCCCCATTACCACAATCCACCCAGTATTCTAGGGAAGGCTTATATTCTAGGGAAGACCCTTATTCTAGAGAAGGCTGATTTCAGTATTTCAGACACTTCAGTACTAAAATACAAAAATTTCCAGTGCATTTAAAAATGATCACTATGCCGCGCCTGTGTCGGAGGGTGGGGGGCTCTTTCTTGCACCTTTCGTAGGACCCCATGATACCTAAGTTTAAGTGATGGTATTTGAATATTTGAGCCTCCCCGAATAAAAAACCTGACCATGGGCCTGCCCTTCCAAATTAAAATGTCAAAATTACCATCTTTTTTTAAAATAGAAGACTGTATGCATCATTGCTATTGAACATTCGAAATAAATTTACATGATAAAATATTTTTACTACATTTAACAATATGCTTAATTTTCGTCAAATCTTTTTGAAAAAATAATGAATAAAAAAAAAGAATCAAATTTTCAACTTTTTAAAAGTGGAAAGCTCAAACTTTTAAGCATTCCTCTCTTTTTAAATGTAAAACTTTTATAAAGAACTGCTTACAGAGCGATCAGATCTGCGCTAATTTTTAATTACTTTCTTACATATTTCAACTTCGAAAAGTATTGAATAAAAAATATCTATTTATGTTTAGTGTTCCTGATTCAGGATATTGGCCACTGACTACACTTATGATTCGAGATTTTGAAATTTAAAACGTTGATGATCAGACTGTATAATAAGCAAAATATAGAAAAATACTTTTATAACTAAGCACTGATATGAAATGTTTTCAAAATTTATGCATTAAAATAAATAAACAATTTATCTTGCACAAAGCCTCACCATGGCACAGTGATTATATCACTGAAAATGGTAGACGGCCGAAGTGTGAAGGTCCCGGGTTCGGGTTCCATCGCACATCCGTCGACCTAACCGTTCGGTGGTTTTCGTGGTTTTTTCCGAAACTTAGGGTAAATACGGGTTAGGACCCCTTACAAAGACTCCACAGAGGGTAACTCCCTTGTTTTGTCATTCGGACGAGGATTTACAAGTGGACTTCGACCCAAGCACACAAATCCGATATACATGTTCACAACAGCAGCAGCTAGTCACTATAGCGCAAGCGGGTTGCAAAGATGTGTGCTTCGAATGCATATACGCAAGTTCATATACGCAATATGTATTCAGTTATCACGAGCAGGCACGTATTCAGGAAACATTTTGGAAGAGGGGGGGGGGAGTCCAAACCGTAAAAAAGGCAAAATTTTTCACAAAAAGACTATCATTATAGTGACAGAAATCAAAATTTCAGGGAGGGGGGGGGAGTGTCCGAACTCCCAGGACCCCCCTCCCCTCTCCTCGTTAAATACGCCATATGAGTTTGCAGATAGTTTTGGATTATGTGCGCAGACAGCTTTTTCTTTTATCTAACTATGGTTGTTAGTAAACTGAAATTGTATTTATTTAAAAGAAAGAAACGGGGTTTGAGGGGGTGGAACCCCCCTCACAGAGTAAATGTTAACTTAAGATATAGTGAATAAGAATTATATAAAAATTTATACATCCCTGTTTAAGAATTCAAAAAATTAATACATAATATTTAAATAAAATATTAATGCCATTGAAAATTTCACAAAGTTATGACAAAGACTGCCAATAATGAGCAATATTGAAGCTGTTCCGATCACCAGAAGCCAAAACTACCATGTTTACTCACGTAATTGTCGCACTTTTTTGCCAATTTTTCATGTTGAAAGTGCAGGTGCGACTATTATGTGGGTAAAATCTACTATATAATATTGTAACTATAAAGCTATTTTTTCTGCTTCAAAACGGGGGTGCGACTATTACGCGAGTAAACACGGTATTCTCCATCAAATGACGATAAACATTGTAAAGAACTTTAAATCTCTCTGATTTAGAAGAGATATTTTGCAGAATTCCCTGACTTTTCCAGATATAAAATTCCCCAAATCCCTGAATTCCAAGTCGCCCCTGAATATACAAAAAACTAGAAAATTCCCACTGTAAAATTATTTCCAATCAAAATCTAGCTGTTTATGTCATACAAATGAAAAATTACTTTTAAAACTGAAGAAAATTTTTATTGTTTTTGATAATGACATAATTTGTAGAAAAAAGAAAATCACAATGTTATGAAGCTAGAAATATTTCTTTGATAAGATATACTACTCGACATTAAAATTGCTGCATTGTGTGTAGCATGTCACCTTCTTGGTGTTGCTATTTTAATTACCAGTTGTGTATTAATAAAATAAAAAAAACAGTTATATGCTATATACATGTAAATTTTACACACTTTTTAAAATATTGCTATGCGGTTTGATTTATTTATATGTTTACAAAATTGTAGTTAAAAGTTTCATTAACTTTGAAAAAAAAGTGTATAACTATGCTTCTTTGATTCATTTTAACTAGGATTAAGAAATAATAGTATGCAATATGCAAAAACAATTGCAAAGTGTGTACAAATTTAAAACTACATAACAAATATTACAAGGAAATTATAAATAATTTGTAGATCAATTCTTCTGTTCTTTTATACGTTAAAAGGTGAAATATATCATTTCTTTAATTTGGTTTACCTCATAAACTTGATTGAGATATATCCATTGATTTAAATTATTGACGGCACTTACGCGTTAGGAAACTTTAAGATACTCCTAGGAAATCAGAATTCTTATTGTAAGTATAGAAGATAGAAATTTATAAGTCTGGGAAGTGTATATATTATATTTGATGTGAAATCCCCCAGAGCATACATGCAGGGGCGTAGCCAGGGGGGAGATATCGGGATATATCCCCCCCCCGAAATTTTTGGATTAGTGATGAAATTTCGTCTATTTATACACATATCAGTTCATATCCAACCCCCCCCCCCCGAAAAATTTTCCTGGCTACGCGCCTGCACACATGCACACTAAAAATATCATAAATTGTTCTGTGTTAGACGACTATTCAAGTACAAACGCTGAAAATAAACAATATATTTATCACTGTGCCACGATGTTTAAGTTCAGCAATATTCTTTCACTTACTGGAGCACTGCAAACAAAATGATTGCGAACAAAAACACTCATTCCAAAATATTTAACATATCGATAACCATATAATAAGAAATGCTAACTACAGTTCTAGGACCAATTAGCAAGTGCAATGAATATAGACAAACACTATAATAATTAAATAACTTATGAGAAACAGTTTTGAGTAGTACTTAACTTGTTACATGAAGTTGCTATTGTTCATTTCTCCCAAAACCAAGAACATGTACCGTACGTAGTTGAACAAGTATATCGGATTTGTGTGGTTGTCTCGAAACCCGCTTTTAAATCCTCGTCAGAAGGACAACACAAAGAAGAAAACCTCCCCGAAGCTCACTCACCAAACGTAACGAATTTAATCCAGTCATAAGTACACACTTAAAGAAACCTAATTTGTAAGAATTAGTTGCTATCTCCTAAATTAAAGCTAAAATTAATTAATAAAAAATGAATATGAGCCGACAGAATAGAGCCTCTATCGCTACTTGGCACTTTCTATTTTCTTTTATAAATGCTTTTACAAAAAGATGCTTATTTAATAAGCATTTTAAGTTAGCACAGGTCAGGATTCATCTACAGCAATGATTCACTGGATATCCCGCAGAACATATGGTGGGAAAAAAATCAGGCCGGTAACTGGTTCCGTTTTGGAGAGGGGGGGTGGAGGAAATTGGCCAAAAATATTTTTAAACATAAAATCTATGCATGCATAGGAGGTTAAGCGTAACTTTTTAGAAGAAGCTTAGCTTTTTAGCGAAATAAGAAATGAAATAAACAATGGTATTAAAAAAAATAATTTAAAAAAATTGTAAGGTAATTTTTTTGGAGGGGAGGGGTTCACCCTATAATTCCCTCCCCCACCCCTTTGATTTGACCCTGAAAGAAATATATTATTAAGTTGTTTCATTAACACAATGTCAGGAAACTGCTGCACTTAATATTTCCGAATTTCCCAGTTTTTTTCGGGATGTTCAATATGTAATGGCTATAACAATCTTTTGTTTTTACTTAAAATCGGCATTGTAGTGTAGGAATGTGTCACTGCATTTTGTGATTGAATCTCACTTTCTACTTGCTTCGATCCTCTATGTTCCAGGGTTCGTCCAGAAGGATTTCTAAATTAAAACCTGACTGATCAGCATAAAAATTTGATCGTCTTTTAACAACAAATCCTTTATAAAGACATTTACATCATTTACGAACGCCTGCGTTAATTTCTTAATGATTTCCTTTGACCGAGAGTTTTTCAGCAAAACAAATTTTGTAACTTTCCTGCTCACAATCTTATTCTTTTTTAAAAATCTGTACTGCCATCCTTTAGATGCGCGGAATTTCAGTCCTAATTCGAATGTCTTTTCTGAAGCCCAAGTTTGTAAATCACAATCATGTACATTTTTCTGTAATTTTCTTGCGTGTTAGAAGTGTTAAATCGTATATTTTTTAATTTGATTTAGTTTATGTTTATAATCGCCATTCTTTTGAATTTGCTTCTCCCACTGTTATAACTGCCTTTTATTTGTAACAAATTTAAAATAATTTTGAACACTCTGTAAACTGCGGGATTTTGCCACTATTGTATCCCGCCAGTATTTTACTGCAGTCTCCTTATCTTTTCAAAAAATAAATTGCTTATTTTGCATGATGTCCTCACTGGACATGAAGTCAATGCTTTCGTAATCTAAACTAGAAAATATAGGATCTTCAGGGGTATCGAGTAATAAGCATTGCTCATTTGCTACCAAATCTGTTGCATTTACTTTCTGATAATTTTGCAAGCTTTCAACAATTTGATTTTGCAGACTTTTCTTCGTCTGTGCATGGAGACAATGTCATATTTTTCGCAGAAAATTCCTCGTAAAGCATAAAAACAACATTAAGTATATTTGCTCCATAGTATCATAATGTGAATAAAAAGAAAAGAATTAAAATAAATTCCTCACTTATGCGTAAACTGAATTTGCAGCTTGCAATGTGTTAATACAAATAAAAAGAAAGTACTTTCTTCAGGGACTTTCAGAACAAAAATAAAAAGATTATAGGACTTCAGTTTTAACTAGTAGAAAACTAGATTAAGCTACTTAAAAACCCAGTACGTTGAAATATAACATGGTATAGCAAATACTGATTTATAAATATTTCGAGTACGTACTTGCGTGAGCGTTTCAACTTTTCGACGAATTATCCCTGTCACCAAATACTAGCTAAAGGGTTACAATTGGCGCGATTTTAACTAATTTTTAACCTTTAATTTCTCAAATTCTATGAGGAGATAGCAGCTAATTTTCACACAGTACGTTCCTTTTACTGTATACTTGAGATTGTGTGAAATTCGTTCCATTTGGTGAGTGAGCTTTGCGGAGGTTTCCTTGAAAGAGGGGAGCCCTCCGTGGGGGTCTTTCGAAGGGGTCCTAATCCGTATTTACGCTAACTTCCGGAGAAAACCACGGAAAACTCTGAACGGTTAACGGTCGACGGACGCGCGATGGGACCCGAACCCGGGACTGTCACACTTCGCCCGTATACCATTTCCAGCGATATAAACGTTGTGCCATGGTGAGGTGAACGGTACGTATCGTTCGTTAGCCGACCCAGAGCGTCACCTCCGATCAGTGTTGCCAGAAACTTTTGCACATAAATCGCAAGTAGCTGAAGAAAGAGTCGCTAAGGTGACGTCATAGTATGATGTCAGATCAAGTGATGCCCTGCACTGCTTAAAATCATTATGCCGATTTGTCTGGTTGGTCCATTGGTTTCGATGCGTAGTTTTACACATAAAAGTCCCTCCCCCCTCCCCTCACCCGTAAGTCTAAAATAAATATATCAAATTCACAGGTGATTTTTTTCGTTTCTTTTTGTAGGTAAAAAGTCTCGAATTCACAATCAAGTTCCATAACCGTTCTATTTCCCATCATTCAACGCCAAGGACGGATTAAAAGGGAAGACAGAGGGGTAACTGCCCCCCCCCAAAAAAAAAGAATTCAACCTTTTTGGAAATATTTTCTACAAAAGAAACCATTTTCCCCCTCCCCTCAATGTTACATGCCACTTTTTACCAAAGAAGGCCGATATTGTTGCTTACAATGAGAGTAAATGCCCCGCTCTGGCAGAGCATCTTGCAGCAAGCACTGAGGAGACTCAGTCACTAAAGTTCCTCTTCTGAGTCCGGTGTTGCTACTCACAATAACAGTAAATGCGCCGCTGCGGTCCAGCATCTAGCAGTCAACAATGAGGAGACACAACAGTGACTGAGATTCCTCTTCTGTGTCCAGTGTTACTAAATATGTGTCACCATTTAGTTTTCAAACGTGATATCTTCATGTTCATTCAAGTTAAAAAAAGGTGATTAGTTAAAAAAAAATTAATTATACATTGTAATTAAATCATTAAATTTGTTTTTATTGAATGACTACTGGAGATCAAAAAAACATAATAATATATTTAGTTAATTTACTACAATGTTTCTTGATAGAAATTAATAAATTTTTACTATTAACTATTCATCTCTTTTGCAAGTCCATTTAATAACATTATGTATATTCAGGGTGTTTTCTGGATTTTTAACAAACTTAAATAAATCAATTAATAATCAATTAATCTGTCTAATTACTTATTGCTTTAACATTAATTATCCTAATTAATCATGCGGCGTGAACATTATTCACAAACACTAAAGTCCTTAAAATTTTTCTAAGTTATTTTAAATGTCCTTTTTATGGAAATAAAATAAGAATTCTTACATTTTTTCATGTAACTCCTTTTATTCTTGTGGTGGGGTTTCCCTCCCAGTTAAATATTACTGTATTAATAATTAATTAATAGTAATCAATCTAATTAATTAACGTATTGCTTTATATCTCGCTAATTACTTATTGATTTAACATTAATTATGTCAATTAATTGATCTAATTAATTACGCGGCCTCAACATTATCGACAAACACTAAAGTACTTAATAATGTTCCAAGTCCAAACGTGCCGGGTTACGCCAACGCGCTCAGTGAACAAAATCCGTAAATAACATCAAACCTCACCTGAACCTACGTATGCAGTTGTAACTAAATATACCGTCCCTTTTCTCCAGCTCCAGCTAACGACATGTAGTACAATGTCTTGCCGTTTTAATTGTGACGAAGGCGAAATGAGCCTCGCAGGTTGAGCAATGACGTCTTCGTCTAGTACGCATGCGTGGGTGAAGATAAAACAGAAAAAAACTGTTTTTTCTTACGAACAGACTTATTCTGTAAATAATACGAGTAATTTCTGTACGTTTTACAGACTTTTTTTGCAGTGTAGGTTGCCAAAGTAAAGAAAGCGAAGTTATAATTTTTATATATTGTTAAAATATTACAGGTTAGAGAGTAACTAAGTAATATCATTTCATTCGCTTTAGTCGTAATTATGTGATGCGCGAACGAATATTTACGCATATTGAAATAATTTTCGCAAAATCTCAAAATCTAATCAACATTTTCGAAAAATTTGAAGCCTAGAATTTAAGTTGAGTGACAACCTATCATGTCACCCAATTTCGTTTCATTCCCTGCAGTCTTTATTTCGTGATGCTGGAACAAAATTTCAGCATTTTAAAACGATTTTCGTAAAATCTCAAAATGTAATCAAAATATTTTAAAAATTCAACGCCTATAAATTAAGATAAGCAACTACCTATCACATAACTAAATTTCGTATCATTCATATTAGTCGTTATTACGTGATGTTTGAAGAAATATAAACGTATTTTGAGAGAATTTTCACAAAATCTCATAATCTAATAAAAATGTTTAAAAAATTGGACACCTATAGTTTATGCTGAGCAACCCTCTATCATGTGACCAAATTTCATATCATTCGCTTTAGTCGTTATTACGTAATGCGGGAACAAAGATTCACTCAGTTTTAAACGATTTTCACAAAATCTCGAAATCTGATCGATTTTTTTTTTAATTAGATGGTTATAGTTTAAGGTAAGTGACCACCTATCATTTCACCAAATATTATTTTTTCACCTTTGCAGTTATTACGTGATGTGCGAACACAAATTTACGCAGTTTGAAATGATTTTCGTAAAATCTCAAAATCTAATCAAGATTTTTTTTTAAAATTCGACGCCTATGTTTTAAGTTGAATGAGCACCTATCATGACACCCAATTTCATGTCATTCGCTTCAGTCGTATTTGCGTGATGCTTGAACACAAATTTACGCAGTTTGAAAGGATTTTCGCAAAATCTCAAAATCCAATCAAGATTTTTTAAAAATTGGACGCCTATGTTTTAAGTTGAGTGACCACCTATCATGATACCCAATTTCATATCATTCGCTTCAGTCGTTTTTACGTGATGCTTGAACACAAATTTATGCAGTTTGAAAGGAATTTCGCAAAATCTCAAAATCCAATCAAGATTTTTTTTTAAATTCGACGCCTATGTTTTAAGTTGAGTGACCACCTATCATGACACTCAATTTCATGTCATTCGCTTCAGTCGTTTTTACGTGATGCTTGAACACAAATTTACGCAGCTTGAAAGGATTTTCACAAAATCTCAAAATCCAATCAAGATTTTTTTTAAAGATTCGACGCCTATGTTTTAAGTTGAGTGACCACCTGTCATGACACCCAATTTCATATCATTCGCTTCAGTCGTTTTTACGTGATGCTTAAACAAAAAAAGCGTCACGGACAGAATGACAGATCGACAGAACGACAGAATGACAGACAGACAAACTTTTTTTTGAGGATCGCATCGGATTCCCGAGTGCTTGAAACGCATAGAAATCGCAAAATTTTTGAATTCCAAGAAATGTACAGACAAAAGTCTAATTTTATTTATATAGATTTCTTTTATTTAAAAAAGAAAAAGAACATCTTTTTAACATTGGTAATCGATTCGATTGTGAATACATTGAGCTGACGTCACTATGCCGCTTAAGACTTACTAAAAGTCGAGCTTATTCTAGCATTGGTTCTTCCGTGTTATCAGAATTATCGTCTGCAGGAGGCCTTGAGTTTAGAATTAATAGGTGGCATTTTAGTCCGTTGCTTAGGTTTATGAATTTAATTACTTTAACTCACTCAGCTGAAAATGTTCTTCATTGTGAATGTTGTAAAATCACTTTTGAAACGTGATGCATTAAAAATTTCCTATTTACTCATTTAATTTTGTATTTAACCATGCTACATACGTAACATTAAGTAACATATGAATGCTGCAAAATAAAATTACTTTCCGATTGCATTTCGCTATTTTTGGTATATTTCTTTTTATTTATTAATTTTTTTTTCAGATTTTAGAACAAAGTTTTAGATACCTAATACGAATGTAGTAAAATCTAAATCAATAAGGTAAAATCTTCTTCCAGACACAATCATATCTTAGTTAAGCACACCCAAGGGTAAAATAAATCATTTGAAATCTAAAATGTTTTTTTTTTATTAACGAAAACGCTGGAATGTTCTTTCAGTGGCAATCAAATCTAGTTCAATCATAGCACAAGGAATAAAATGGCGGCTTTCACAAGGGTTACCATATATTCACAGAACGTTGCCAAGGATATGACTGGTTTAAAAAAAAAAGCGTCATCTTTAATATTGAACTCCTGGTGTCCAAACGATCTTGCTATTTGAAAATAGTTAACTTTATGTTAACACACGTATTTATTTCTCGTGAATGTTAACTTGGCGTAATTCAAACTTCATGTTTTTTCTAATCCAACATACTTTTAAGAGCTTTCCTGCTTTGTTGCGAAAGCATAAATCGGTTTTTGCTGGAGCAACGTCGCCAAATATGGTAACCTAGATGCTAATTTCTTCTGTTTTTAATTAAGATCTTCTAAATAATTCGAATTTCAAATTTTTTTTGCGGCACTGGCTTTTTTTTTAACCTATTTAGCCTCTGTGCCAAATTTGACCCGGATCCGACAAGCTCTCTGGCCACCTATAGCGAGCACACACACATACATCTCATTAGCATACTACGCTATTATTAAAGAGGATTCCTTAATCAGGATTAAAGAGGAACAGTGTGTAATTATATTCAATTTCCTTACAAACATAAAATAAGAAGCACTTCACTTTCCAGAACAAATGAGAAAAACGAAGATCAAAACTTCGCACCAAAAGCAAAACTATATTAATATAATAAAATTTAATATAATAGTTATTATGGCAAATTTTAATCTGAATAATTACAGTACATACACACACATATATTTATATATGCGCATAAAATGTTTATGAAATGTGGAGTTAATATTAGTGGTGTGGTGGGGAGGGTCTGCCGCCAAGCTAGACACGGCTCCAGTTAGATGTTTTGAATATTGGCGAGTTTTTAGGATTAAGTTATAGCAACCAGCAACCCATTCTCTTTCCTCTTTGTCTTTTCGCATATCTGTACGTGTGAAGTACCCTTTTTAGGATACAAAATTTTACATAGTTTCAGAGCTTTCAAAAAGGTTTAATTGATATTTTTAACTAACGAGATGTCATCGTTAGGAATAGTTATTTTAATAAAACTATTTCAACGGCAAAATCTTGTTGGTGTTCAATAACTTTGCATACCTTGGATTTTAACTTAAAGAGTTGGGAAAATAATAGGTAAATTTTTACTTACCTGTTTTTAACATACATACTCTCATTGCGTTTTAGAGTGTATAAAAGTATCTTCCTTCATAAAATTTGAATCATGTAGGTACAGCAGGTATATATAAATTTCTTTTCAGAATAGCTAACATCAAAAAAATCATTTGATCAAAACAAAATGTTACTCTAAAGTTATGTATAACCATATATATAGTGCAACTTTATTTATTATTATATCCTATGAGATTTTGATTAATATATACATATATCAACCGTAAAGTATTATTAATCATTTATAAAATGTCTCTAATTATGAGATACTGAAATTAAACTGTTTACATATGATTTTATGTAGTTTTTGAAATGTGTTACTGCCTCTCATAAAAAAGTACCTTTTGCAACTAAAAATTTGTAAGAGAATTGTAGTTTATGAAAACTGCAAACAATTTACTAATTTTGGGCGAGCATAATTTGCAAACGATGGACTTTTCTGCTGTTTTTTATCTTTCATTTATCTTGTTTTTTATCTTTCAAAATGTTACCCTTAAGCAATGTGTTTTTTGGGTTTTTTTGGAGGGGGGGGGCATAATGAATAAACCCCCTATCCCGGATCCGCCACTGGCTTGCATTTTAATTATGGCAGCATTAATGTAAATAGGCACTAATCCGGTACCGTGCCATTATATTACAGCCACTGTTAAGATACCAAGCCAGCGCCTCTATTTTCAATTATAGCCTGCACCCTGCCGTTTCATTTTAGGTATTCTGAACTTAATGGGCCAGTGCCCTTATTGTAAATGATGGCCGGCACGAGCCATAGTGTCAGTACAGTGCCGTTGCCTACCCGGACTTCTGGCAAGGTACTTCTCGGGCGACCACTTTTGATACGATTTAGTTACTTTTTGCAGTGCCGTGCCGGTGCTGGGTGTAACGGCAGAACGGCACTGGTAAGGTACTCTGCCAGCAGGTGTGTGTTTGCTGGGATGCTGCAGCGCCATCGAGCGAAGAATTAAAGTAAGAAGTTTATACGTTGAGGCTCTATCTATTGGCGAGTTAAAGTAATGATCTGCTACAGCACAATGAAGTAGCTATTTATAGCAAAATGGATAACACGAAAATATTCTCCGTGTTCAAGTATTTAATCTATATCAATTTTCATAGTAATAATGCGCTGTAGTGCCATCTAGTAGTGAGTAACAGCTAAATGAATTGTTAGAATATATTGTGCGTGCTCAAGTGTGTAAGCATAAAATTTTTTATGGCGATTGATCGAACGGTATAGAAGTTTATGCACTGCAGCGCCATCTTGCGGCAAGTTATAGCAAAACGGATAGCGTAAAAATATTCTCCATGTTCATATATCCATGTGTACCAATTGTCATCAAAATCGGTTGACAGGTATTTTCACAGCATGCGCTTAAACGAAATAGAATTCGGCGTTCTGCAGCACCATCTAGCGGCAAGTTACAGCAAAATGGATAGTGTAAGAATATTCTGCGTCTTCAAATACTCGTGTGTACCAATTTTCATCAAAATCGATTGAATGGTTTATTTATAGCAAGCGGTCGAACGGAATAGAAATCAACGTTCTGCAGCGCTATCTAGCATCAAGTTACAGTAAAATGGATGAAGAAAAAATAATCTATGTCTTCAAATATCCGTGTCTATCAATTTTCATAAAAATCGGTTGAATGGTACTTGCATAGGAAGCGGTCGAACGGAATAGAATTCGATGTACTGCAGAGCCATCTAGCAGCAAGGGACGACAAAACAGATAGTGTAAAAATAGTATTTTCATAGCAAGCGGTTGAATAGAATGCGACGTTCTGCAGCGCCACCTAGCGGCGAGATAGAGGAAGATGGATAGCATAAAAACCTTCTCCGTGACTTAAATGTACCAAATTTCATGGTGATTGGTCAAACGGTTTTGGAGTTTTTCAAAGTCATACACACCCACCCACATACATACATATACATACATATATACCCAAAAACATTCATTTATATATATGTTACGGCGAAAGCCCGAAGTTCGGCCTGTTCGCGATTTGGCTGGCCGATTCGCGTTTTCGCCAAGAGGTTTGGCCAAAGTCCGAAGTACTTGCAATTAATATTGTATATTCTACTTTGGCTGGCCATTTTGCGAAGTCGCTGGGAATCCTTGGCCAAAGCCCTAAGTGATAATGGTAGACTGAGCGATATCTATTTGCCTTTGCAAAAAGTTTCTTATTTTTTGAAGCGATATTTCGGGAGACAATGTGATCTGGGATCATTAGCATTAGGTCTACGGAGCAGAAAAGACTAAGGATACCCCTTAAAGGTAGTTGAAAAATGGGATACTTAATTCGCCTTTGTATTCTTAGAAGTTACGCAACGCATATAATTCGTCATTTTGAAGGGCGCAAATTCAATATTCTTCGCGCTATCTGGTTGTTTCAGCGTATACGCTCCCTGAATAATTTTTATTATGGCTTTAACCCATTTATGCCTAGCGTCCCTTTTTTGGGACGGCATTTTCGCTATCATTCGAAAACGTTATTTATTTTTCCGAGACTTTATTCGCGAGTATTGAACCTCAATTCCACAAAACATTTTAATATGGCCAAGTGGGATGTTGACATTTCAATTTTTATACATAATGATTTTAAATGAAATCATCCCTTGTTCAAAAAGTTGACATCAGAAATTTATCAATTACTGCTGGTGTTAGCAAAAATCGAAGAAAGTCGCAAAAATATCCAGGCACGAATGGGTTAATATGAGAACAGAATAACACGGGATCATATTTTTATATATTACAAACTTATTTTTAACTCAGAGATGTCACTTATATTTGAACTCGTTTCTAAAACAATTGTACTTAAAAAAAAAGAAAAGAATAAAAAGTACACAGAAGCACTCATTTTTAAATACTTCATTTTTAACTGTGTGCAGTAAAACAATCTGCTCTTGATTTCTTTCTTCCTACTTTCGCCGATCGTCCCAAGCCACTTCGCGAATCGCCGGCCAAAGCCCGAAATCAAGAAAAGATCGGACATTGGCCGGTAAGTTTACAGCGACGTTGGCCAAAACGCGAATTGGCCGGCCAATTCGCGAACAGGCCGATTTCGTGCTTTGGCCGTAGCATATATATAGATAAAGAACTGTCTAATGACAATAAAAATAAGATTGAAGAAGCTGCAATAAAAAATCCTCCTTAGAAGATTCCAAGAAGGTGCTACAAGGAATTCATGCGGTAAAGAACAGAGATATTTTTCTGTGTATAACGCTTGAGGTGACCAAACGTCCCAAGTTTTTTTGGGGCAGTCCCTAATTTCAAAACTTTTACCGCTTTGTTCCCAAAATGTAAAGCAACAATTCGGGACAAAATTTTAATTAAAAGAGTTATTTCTCCCGAATTAAAAAAGAAATCAATCTTGTTTCCTTTATTTTATGAATGTTAATAGTGATCTAGTTAAATAAATAGAAGCTATTTTGAGAATCGCACTGAATTTATAAAATGTTTTCAAGTTTTGTTACAGAATTGGGAACACAACGGTGATTTGTCCCCAGTTCTATCTTCAAAATTAATCTCATTATTTAAATTATTTTTTTTTCTTAAATACAACATATAATATAACAGATTTTTATTTAGATAAATAAAAATCTGTTTGTGAGCTAAATAATGATAATTTAGAATATTATTTACTTTTGATATGCATTACTATAAAAAAGTACCATACCCAGATCGACCCATAATTGCCCAACTAAGTAATTTAAATAAAATTAATAATAGTTCATCCTCAGATAAAGTGATTATTTTAATGATTTCTAAATTATTTAGGCTTACTTCATTCCAAATTAAATCATATTATATTTCATACTCTAGAAAATATTAAGATGTTGTTGTTTTTTCGGCCCATACTTCCCTTATCCCTTTCCGGCGCAAGAACTTTTGTTGTATTTTCTCGTTTTTGCAGATGCCTGGAGTAATAGTTAAATTCCTGATGTCAATTTAATGAAGCATAGATAATTTTTCTGTAAAATATCTATGACATTTTTATAAATGTGCATGACACTTTACCTCCTAATATCATTTTGTGCAAAGTTCATTATCTGGTAAATAGACATAGGAAAATTGACTAATGCTTCTGAAATTCGTCATGTACACCATAAGCAGGTGGCTAGAACGTCTAGCCACCGCCCGCGAAAGGGTTAAATGACCCTACTTCTTGGCGATAACTGATAAAAGCTTTAAACTTGAATAACTGAGTGTAACCTTTACACTTGTGCAGTTTTTCTTTCTTTTGCGTATGAATTGAATTTTTTTCTGATTAGTAGTCACACTATTTCTTTTTCACTTTTTAATTGCATAAATCATGGTCCTCATAAAATTACGGCATAAAAACGGTAACTCATTATCGATATATTTATATTTTTCTACCTGGAGGCAGACTGCTTAAAGGAATATTGAAAAAAGTTTCGCACATATCAAGCCCTTTGAAACATTATTTTTCTAAATGCTTCATGTAATGCTCCACTGTTCATTCAATTTGAGAGGTCTTTGAAATTAAAGTTTTATAAGTTTAATATTTATAAGCGTACATAAAACAAATAGACTTTATGGATATATTTGCAGGCTTAATATACATATATATAGAACCTGAGTCAAACCATACTCTGAAGAAATAACATATTAGATGAAAAAAATGCCTACATGAGAAGTTTTGAGCCCAAAAGGAGCCGCCTTTCCCGAGTTCTATTCCACTCCCACTGGCCGAAGATGAAGAGCTGAAGCGAGCTTTCCTGACATGCGCAGCCCTATCTCCAGAACCGCAACGCTTTCGACTTGTCAGAAAAGCATATTCCTGCTCAGGAGGATGCTGTCACGTGCACGCTGCCATGAACCGATCATCAGTACTCCGAGTACTGTCAATACTCTCATTCTATAGTCTGGGGTAAGATTAGCAGATCCCCTTATTGTGTTCATTTTTGTTTTGCAACCGAGACTCAAAGAAGCCTATTTTTTGATAGATGGTGTCGAATCGGAGAGAACCCACCACAGCTCGACAATGTTACCGATATACTCAAGACGATACTAGAAGGATATGACATACGACTGCGGCCAAATTTTGGAGGTATTTATTCCTTTAGGGAGGGGAGGGGGAGGTCAGTCGAAAATAAATTGTCATCAATTTTATCAGTGATGGGCTTTTTATAGCTTGTGTGTTTAGTCAGATACATGCATGTATATATATTTCATATAAAAAAAATAAAAGATTATCACAAATAATAAAAGAAAAATAATTTTTTATTCACATATTTATAAAAGATTGAAAAATGTATGTCATATGTCAGTTGTCGTTTACAATGATATTCAGTTGCAGTCTAAGCACAGCATAATTTCAGATTTTAACATTTTAATGTAAGATAGAATTTGTGACATGCTGTATTAGTACAAAAGAATATATATATATATATATTCATTGTAGAACTTTACGTAAAAATAATGTCAATCTAAATTTTATTTGAGATATAGAGAAATACTCAAGAATTTCATGATTGTACATTTTGCATTCGTTGTTATTCATTTTAAAACGCGACATATATTAAAAACTGTACTGTGAAAATAACAATGTTTAGTTTCAGATTTTTTTTTTCCTTTTTTTTATCATACTTAAATTTAACAAAATTTTTTGTCTCAAATGGAGTATTTCTTCTTTCCCTTAATTTTTAACATACCGTCTGATTTGTTCTCAAACTATGTAAAAACCAATTTTTGTGAACATTCAATTTCTCAAAGGATTACATATATTTAAAGCTGCTTTTGTCGTATCCTAAGTCATGAAAGTTAAATTATCAACCTTAGTTTCATCGGGCATAATATAAGTATTTGAGAGTAGTTTCGTATTAAATTTGATATAACTCTTTCGCATTACGTATATCAGTTGAAATTCTAATTGTTAATTCTAAAAATGAGTGACGGTTCGTATTTTTCAAAATATATTTATAATTAGTGCGCATGAAGAAGAGTACATTTTAAAGGTTTTTATTTGAAGTATTTCAGGTAACTCTTAACTCTGTTCAGAGACATTTTATTCATTCTCAAGGCTTTGCAATGTTTAGATCTGTTAAAGTGATGATTGGGAAATTTGATGTTAATTACATGCTAAATTTACAAGTTGTCTGAAAAACAATGACCTAGGCTTTTATTCCTTAAATATTGAACCTAGCCATACACAATAAATTGGAAAAAAGAAAAAAATGGTGCAGAATTTTATGGATCGTTTAAAATTTTCAGGAACTTGCATGCAAGTCAATATAAGCTGTATTTATTTAGATTTGATCTCCTGAAAAGTTACGAAAATTTACTTCGGAAAATACCATAAAATTCTGCACGCTTTTGCAATTTATTTTACATGTCTATGATCAATATTTAAGGAATGAAAATCTAGATTAGTGTTTTTGAAACAACCTGTATACATACTGTGTAGTACATCTTCACATTTATTTGCGTTTATGATTAAGTAAAGATTTAATAATCTAGCTCGTTTCATGCAGTAAAATGTGCCTTCTGTCAAAGCTACATACCAGCAGTTATTTATATATATTAGTTGTACCTTCAGGAAAGATATGTCGGTTTTTTATATTAAATTCAAACGAATACAATTTCAATAAATTTAAGCAAATAAATTTTAAATAGGATTTTAATTGAAATTTTAAATAAGATTTTAATTAAATTTTTAAAAAAGTTTTTCATTACAAACAAGCTATGCCTGAACATAGTATTCATTTTTTTTTTTAATTTTAAAGCAAGAATTTTATATATACGCGCTAACACGAGTTCCGCTGAATTTAACAAAATTTAATTGGTTAAACATTTTGGTAGTTTGTAATGTCGATTTAACTAAAGTTTGTTTCATTCAACCTAATCAATTAAAAAGAAAATTCCTTTTTGAATTAACAAAACGTTTTGTTGAATGTGGAACCAATCAGAATCTTTCAACAATCAATTTATGCATGCATCAATGGACGGTGAACGCAACCAAAAAAAATTTTTTTAAGAAGAGTTTGTAATGTCCATTTTATTGATATGTTGAACCATGGGGGATTTTTTTTTTCACATAGTGGGTCTTAAAAATGCCTTGGAGGCACTGGCCAAGACAGAGGCCGGAGTTGTTGGTCATTTTATCATGGGCCCACCTAGTAGGTGTACCAACGTTTTCCCCTATGAAGGGACGGACACAATGACATCCACGCCCAGTCGGGAATCGCATCGACCGTCGGGAGTTGAACCCGAAACCGTAGTAAGGTGCTTTATCCCCCATGCAAGCTGGTCGGCAACCATGGGCGATATCAAATGCAAGATTTTACTAATAAATTGGCGTTTTTTTAAGTTTCAGCGGTTTAATTAGTTTTTCTAATCACTAAAATTTGCATTTTTGTTCCAATGCATTTATATGAAGCGGAAAGGGAAGCACAATGGGAAAAATAGAGTTTTCCTATGATTCAAATGCTCACGAATTAGAAAAGTATGCCATAATTTAGTTAACCTGTAGTTAACTGTATAAATTAGGTACTGTGACGTTTCATGTTCTAGAAAAGTTGCAGCCTTTTTTGTGTTTACCATAAGTGTTTAAAAAAATCAAGGAAGTTTTACTTTATTTGATTGGAGCAGTAAATTATCATCTAATAATCAATATTATTGCATTAATTTAAAGCTATAACTTTTTTTTTATTGCACGCAAGCATTCTTTATTCTGTGATAAATTTTGTACTACTTTTGAGTTAGGATTTAAAAATACTTTTTAAGGGAAGCGGTGCGATATGTTGATTGAAGTACTGCTGGAAAGCACTCCCACTGCATGTAAATCTATGGAACAGAAAAACAATAGCACAATTATAGTTTCCAATAGACTTCCGATCATATTTTGTGAAGAAATAAACTTTTGAAAACATTTGTTATCCTTTAGTCTTTGATTAGACGTTACTTTATTATTTTCGATTCATCAAGCATTATTTTACAACTCCTAAATGTGTTTCATCACTATAACCAGTTTTAAGACTTGTAATTTGAAACTGCTTTCATATCTTCTGTGTAGACTATCTCAACCATTATTTAATAAAACTGTGTTGTTATAGTTCAGCTGATTTTGTATCTGTCCTGCCTTACAAGGATCAATGCTGAAAACATTAAAATGAAAGCTGAAAGTTTTCAAATATTATTATGTGTTTAAATTTTATTTTTAATTTAAAGGGAGAAATTGTTATATAATAAGTTAAATATATATATATATATATATATATTTTTCACAGTGCCCCCCTCCCCCATATACAGATTAAATTCAAAGTAATTCGTCAGGGTTTTTTTTTTTTTTGTTCTTCTTTTGCTTGTTTAGTCAGTTATATAACTTAAAGTATCGCCATTTGTCATCGTTCTTGAAGAGTTTTGGCTAAATATCGCCAAATTTGGCGATAATCTGTCATTTTTTGGTCCATGCTTAAAATCTCGCCCAAATGTCGTCGACATTGACGAGTTTCGCCGAAATATCGCCAAATTTGGCGCCAAAAATTATTTCGTATTTTGTATAACTCTAAAACTTTAACCCGTAGAAGTTTGAACTTTTGTATTTAGAACTATTGTAATATCTAACTGTTTTCAATATCTTTTTTCACAAATATCGACTGGGAATTTATTTAAAGGGTGTGCCAAATGACTTTAAATACATTGAGGTGAATGGATGCATTCAATTCATTGAAATTCTGTGGTCAATAACTACTTTGGCTATTCCCAAAATCTCGCAAACTATCTCTTGTCGGCTTTTGGTCAAATATCGCTATATAGAGCGTCAGAAGGAAATCTTTCAAATTGAACTCAGTTTGGCGATATCGAAATATTTGGCTACAAATCGCTAAACCTTACTATTATTGATATTTTATCTCTTTCAAATAAATAAGTTTAGAGGAAGTGCGCCGAAAATACTTGCGATTTAATGCGCTTTAATAGATGTAATTGATTTAATAGACGTGCAAGGAAGTCATGTGTTGGACACATCAGATTTTTTCTTTTTGTTCTTCTTTTGCTTGTTTAGTTAATTATATAACTTAAAGAAATTATAATCACTTTTGTCAGTAATAAAATAAAATAAAATGCATTCAAACTTGATTGCTCGTTTTAAAGAAATTTTTATTGATTAAATTATCCCCGACAGGGTCGGATGGCCTCTTCAATGCGACGCAGACCTTGGATTTTTTAAAGGGCGCACTTCTAAAATGTATAAATTATAGCCACTGGCGGATTAAAGGTGAAAGGGGGGTGGGATGTGAGGACGATTGCCACCAAATATATTTAGAAAAAAGAAATTACAAGAAATTTAAGAGATCCTATTTTACTTTCATAAAATGGACATTAATTTGTCTCTGACTGTAGCCACTCAAGCCTTTTTAAAGTCGAAATTCCTCCAATTCGAATATCTAACTCTGTGTAACTAAGTTGAAGAAATCTGACAATATGTTAATTTTGACTTCGAAAGTCAACTTTTGCCAGCCATCACAAAATAAATTTGCTTTAAGCTTTACTATACAGCAGTAGCATTTATATGCGAAATTCTACTTTATCTTGTCAACCAGTCGCTGAGCAATAAAGCCACTTAAACACTAAGCGATGGCTGAAGTGGAGGTCCAAGGTTCTGGTCTTTCGTGCGGTCGTCGATCTAACAAGTTTTGGGTGGTTTTCTCCAGATGTAACGTGAATAAGCGTTATAACTCCTTTAAAAGTCCTTCACCCAAGGCATCTCCCTCCTTAGGCAGATAGCCCTCGTGTAGCTTTGTCATAAACAATAAACAAACAAGCTCTCTGTTAATAAATCTCCTGTTTAGACTGGAAACAACAGTCTATATTTTAATATTTTTTAACTATACAAATCTATGCATCGTTTTTCTTGTTTATAAATTGTTTATTGCATTTGATTGTATTCTTATTTATTTCTTTGCAAAAGCACAAGCAGCTTTGAAAAAACTCTTTTCATATTATTTTCATTAATACATACCACCATTAAGGAAAAATTTCGATCTTTGGAGAAAAAGGGACAAAAAAGAAAAAAAGAAAAAGAAAAAGAATACAAAACTTATCCGATTAAGGAGGAGAGGGGTGAACAAATCAATTTCTTTGCTAATCTAACATTTCTAATCAATCGTCGAGTTTTAATGCAGTTTTGTTGAACTGTCTGTCTATTGAACATTAAACTGTTTATCATTTAAAAATGTACTTTACTTTTCTTTCATCTTTGTCTCATCTTTGTCTTTCATCTTTCTTTCATCTTTCTTTTATCTTTCAGTCTTTGAAAAATGATGTAAAATTTAAAGAGCTTTTTAAAGCATACAATTAGAGAGAGACTCGAAAATATTCAGTTCCTAAATTGTAGTTACTAACCATTTCAAACGATCAACCGGTAACATTAAGAACGATTCAAGAAAAAACTCTCTATGTAAATTTCGCCGCAACTCATTTTATACTGCAATTTTTGCACTTAAAAAAAAGTTTTATGAAAATATAAGTTTTTAATAACAAAAGTGCATAGTACAGTTTGTGAAAAAGCAGTATTAATTTCCCAAGTGTATAGCATCATTCGTTTATTTTAAAGCATTTAAAAATCCTGTAATTTTATAGTACCGTTTAAAATTTTCAGGAGTTGAAATACCAAAAAAAGTAAAATTTAAATTTCATACAGCTTCTGTGGGAAAAAAAAATTACAGCTAGCAAAATGCGGAACATACAATATTTAGGTGTTAAATGAAATTTCAGTCTTTCATCATAAAAAAAACTCAGAGATATGAAAATTACGAAAGAAAGCAATGATTGCATAAATACGTAATACTTTGGTTATTATTGGTATTGCATAGCCTTTTACCAATTTTATTATTTCTGAATATTAATGTATGGGGTACGTTTTACTAATTTCAAGTTTTCGAACTGGGAAAGTATAACTTTTAATTTTGTATTTATTTTCATTTCATTTTCTGAAAATCTTAATCGATACCATAAAATTGTGAACCTTACTTTTTGTAACTTTGAAATATGTTTTATATCTGAATGATTAATATTTAAGGATACTGTGTTGTAAAAATTATTATATTATTTATTACATTAATAGCCTCATCATTTCTGCACTGCCTTCGCAGAGTTTGTTGATTGTAACATCATAGTCTATTTCTAAAGCCTTGTCCTTCTCACACTGCATTAACAGCAGTACTTCCAAATTTTTTTTGATCGAGATTAGATCTCATCCTTGTTTTAATAATTTTCAATTTAGAATATGTCCTTTAACAGCTTACATTTGTTAAAGGTATTGTAAGTAAATATTTGTATGGTTTAAAAAGTTCGGTATATAAAAAAGAATACATATTGCATTGACGAATAATTTTAAACGCACAAATTTTACAGGAATTGCAAAACTTTTCTTTTTTACAAATCAGAGCATCAGATAGCTGATCATTTTCTATCTCTGAATTACTTCCATCTGACTGTTCACTCATGAGGTCATCTTTGACTGTTCTTTTTGATATCTTAGGCCAAACTTTGGCGAAAGATTCCAATTCATCAGTCAATTTGCCTTTATTTAAGTTTAGTAGCAACTCACATATTTTGTTAAATGCGCTGGGAGTCCTGTTTTCTTGCGGTTTTAAAAATTGCCGTTAATCGAAATAAGATAAATCTAAATAAGTTCTTTATGCATAGAAAATCTATTAATCATGCTTTTATTAATAGTGTCAGTTACAACATTGAATACAGATATCTTAAACGCTTCTTCGGGATTTCCTATGACTTCATGAGTGGCTATTTCGCCTCTCATTTTCTTCAATCATCTGTCATCGTAATGAAAAAGCCTTTTTCATCTACTGTAAATATATTTCTCCCATTGAAAGGGAGTGCGCGCAGAGTTATAGCTAGGGTCATGAGCGACCCTGGCAAAATTTAAATTTTGCTCCCCCCCCCCCCTAGACATTTTCTAAGAAGAAAAATAACAAAGTTTCCAGTAGGCGTCCCCCTGAGGGTTGCGCCCCTGGCAGCTACCCATTTGGACTTCGATGTTAGGTGCGCGCCTTTACGGCCTCCCCCCGCCCCTGTATCTGCTCTTGAAACTGAATCTTTTTCTATCATTTCAGTAGTCAAGTTTTTAAAAGCCCACGTTGAGCATCCTCTGTCTGCAGGCACTGATATGCGCGTCTATGGAGTCAGAGAGGGGCGGAGGAAAGTTGCTTGTGGGAAGCTGTCAAAAATGAGAGGCAGCAGAACGCTGAAACTTAGAAAGAATGAAGCGACAAACTGACAGTGGAAGGAAGGGGGTATCAAAATGTCCAAAACTTAAAAAGAAGAGGATGGCAAATAGAGAGACCAACCGAACTTTTCCCTCCTTAAGATTGCATGCCTCTTGGGTACTTTGCCAGCGGAAAGCGGTTAAGTGCACCTCGGAAATGTATCCTAGTAGCAAACGGTCATCGGTTCCGGAAATGTCGATGATCGGTCAGGGAGGAAGCGCAGCGCGCGCCATGCAAGGTTCTTCATCGCGTCGGGGGCTCTTATCTCGGATTTTGCTCGGGCATGTCCTCTCCCGAATAGTAAGGCTGGATCATCGGTAAGGGGGGAAAATTGGGCGTAGAGCCGTTGAAGAGCCGATGTGATTGGGGTTATATTCATCTCGGAAGAGCAAACACCTTGCAACTTAGGATGTGAAGCCTTTGACCTTTGATAAAATTTTTAAACTGAACAATCGATAAAAATTGGGGGTATATCCCAGCTAGATAAAGTTTTAAAAGTACAAAAAAAAGAAAAATTCGAACTTTTTCTAAGTATTTCCTCTTCTCTTTGAATGTTAATGTTGCCATCTGAACTTCATTTTTCAAGTTTCCAAGACTTGGTATCGACCTGGAGTACTAACGGTTGCTGGGCGAGCATTCTAACCACTAGACGGTGGTCTCACTCGTTTTGACGGGAATAAAGTTTGAAGTGATTGTTGTTTCATGTTCGGAATTGGAACATTTAAGTTTCTAAATAAATAAAATTAGACTTTGTCTGTATACTACTCAAAATTAAAAAGATTTTGCGATTTCTATGCTTTTTAAGCATTTGGGACCTATGTACAACCGTAAAAAAAAAAAAAAAAAATGTTTGTCTGTCTGTCGTTCTGTCATTCTGTCCGTGACGCTTTTCTTATTCGCACATCACGTAAAAATTCATTATAATGAATATTTTAAAAATCTCTAGGCTAGATTTTGAGATTTTTCGAAGATTGTTTCAAACTGCGTAAATTTTTGTTCGCACATCACGTAAAAGTGACTAAAGCGAAAGAAATGAAATTTACTGACATGATAGGCAATCACTCACCTTAAGCTATAATCGTCGGATTAATATATATATATATATATATATATATTAGATTTTGAGATTTTTCTGAAAATCGTTTCAAACTGCGTACATTTTTGTTGGCGTATCACGTATGACTTAAGTGAATAAAGTAAAATTTAGTGACACGATAGGTGGTCGTACAACTTAAACTATGCCCCTAAAGTTTCTTAAAATTTGGATTAGACTTTGAGATTTTGCGAAAACTGTTCAAACTGCTTAAATCCCAGCTAGAAAATGTTTGCACTTTTTGTGCAAAAAATTTGCATATAAAGTGAATATTTTGACTACTTTGAAAAGTGTACACTTTTTGTTTACAATTTTTGACAATGCGGAATATTCACTTTTTAGTATGCATAAAAACTGCACAAAAATAATTTGCACAAAAAGTGTATGCTTTCAAAATATTAAAAAATATCCACCTTTTATGCACAAATTGTACACAATTTATACTTTTTTTGCAAAAAAAGTGCAGACATTTCTTGCTGGGTATATTCATCTCGGAAGAGCAAACGCCTTGCAACTTAGGATGTGAAGCCTATGACATTTGGTGAAACTTTTAAACTGAGCAATCCATAAAAATTGGGACATATATCGTTGATTTGCGTATTAGCTTGTTTATTTCTTTTATTGTATCAATTAATTCATGTACTTTCATATGCATATATTATTTTATAACTAAATATCCTTTTCTTCAAGGCTGTTCTAGGGAAGAATGCAAGTTTTTGAATGAAATGTCATTAAAAATTTACACAAAGGAAAATTTCTTATATATATTAATTTCGCACTTTTTGAGGAAACTTCCAGAATTCTTAGTCGCTGACAATTTTTGTTTTAAAAATATTCCTTGTCTCGGGGGAAATTTCGTTAGCAGGTGTCCTCGCCAAGTGCCGATCTGTCGCCAAGTTTGGAGTTCGGTCGATAATTTGTTTACTTTAGCGATAGAGTCATATGTGTGTTGTAACCTGTGTGGATTGGGTTGAGGTGTTGGAGGATGCTGTGGTTTTCAAGAATTTGATTGGTTGTTGGGTTGAACAGTAGTATGATGTTTGTTAATGGAATTTTGTGATTGGCCGACGGTTATTAACTGTAACCGGTGATCGGAAGTTTTAAAAGGGGAATGTTTTGAGTTAGCTTCGTCATTTCTGGTTTTGCTCGCTGTGGGGTACGTGAGTTATTTGTCCGGGACATTTTACGGAATTTTTTCATATTAAGAAACCTCGCCTGCTTGTTTGAATCTTAGTGAAGTATGTGACCTTAATATCGGCACGTACGAATGTTTTTTTTTTTGTGTGTGGTTCTGAAATGGCTTATTCGAATGATAGTGGGAGGAAGGTTGGATATCGATTTGTTTGCAAGAATAGAAAAAAGAGTAAGTGTCCCGGAACTTTAGATCCCTTAAGTAATACTTTTTTTTTGGAAAAACTCGCATTAGTATAAGAGATATATTGGCTATAATTTTTTGCTTCGTTATGAAACTTCCTATTTTGTTCACTTTAACTGAAATCAATTCTTGGCGTGCGAGGAGGGGTGAAAAAGGTATGTCGTCATCGTCAAGGACGGCGACTGATTATTTTTCGTTCTGTCGCGAAGTTTGCGTAGTGCCCAGACAGCACAGCAAACTTGCATCAAACTTGCAGCAAGCTTGATTTGTCAAGTCAATAAGCTTGAATTAAGCTTGAAAATTTCAAGCGTGTAAGCTTAATGCAAGCTTGAATCAAATGTTCTAGTTTACACTTGCACAGCTTGCATTAAGCTTGACATTTCAAGCTTAAATCAAGCTTGACATTTCAAGCTTAAAAAAATTTTCAAAAAAAAAAATTCCTAAATACACGGGGCGCCGGTCGGCGAACTCGCCCCACATATTTTACTTTGCCACGCATTTACCCCCTCTACGCTGAAATTTCAATTTAATTTAATCTGTTTCCATCGAGTGTTCGTGGCTGGAATAGAACCCGGGTCCTTTGTGTTAACAGTCGAGCACGCTGTCCATTCAGCCACTAAGCCTTGTGCAGCTATGACTAAAGTTTGAAGTGACTTATCAGGCTGTTTTCTCGCCAGATTGATAAGTGGACGATATGTTATTTGTTTCTTTTATTTTTCTTGGGATGCATCAAAATTAAAATCATGTTATGTGTGATTTAGAGATTCTACTAATAGGGAAATAAACATAATATAAACTTAAGAGCAGCACACGTTTTAAAACTTTCAGTACCGCAACACTCATGAGCAATACTGCTAGCCAAAATCGAGACAAACGACTGATTTTGAAATCAATTTTAGTATAATTGTATTTTATTTTGAAGAATTTCCATATTTGGAAATATAGAATGGGTTTACTTACTTAACACAATTTTTGTGTTAAGTAATCTGAAATCAAAGAAACAGATAGTTAAACGTTACTTCGAAATGCTATATCTCAGTTGCTGACATGTATGGAATACAAACACTTTAGTCATTTTTGTAAATATTTCTTAAAATAACAAATAATTGAAAAATTTTGCTATTTTTTAACGCTAAAAATTCTCTTTACAAATGTGGTTAGTTATTTTCCTACATATTGGTATGCTATATCGATATAGAGCATTTCGAAGAATTAAAAATAAGTTTAAATTAATTTTTTCAAATGTAAATTTGAATTATTTTCATTGTTCATACTTTATAATTAAAAAAATTATTTAACTTCTGAATTTTTTTTTTATCCTTTGTAATTTTATTTTAAAATTACAAAAGTGTAAGATGTAAGATTTTTGGGCCCTAAAATCTGTAGGCCCTGGGCAGTTGCCCCGTTTGCCCTGCCGGTAATATGGCACTGGTAATAAAATAAAACACATCTTTTACGAACTTTCAGCAAATTTGAGGACGCTAGACAATTAATGTCCATTCTCTTTCACAGATGGCACCATCACTGCTCACTTTGAAAGCTAAAATCAAGCTAGTATCACTTGTCAAGCTTAAATCAAGCTGTATTTAAGCTTGACAATTCAACTTGACTCCTGCAAGCTTGCTGCCAGCTTAAAATGGGTTGAACTCTCAAGCTTACAGTAATACGTCAAATTCAAGGAAATATCAAGCTTGATTTAAGCTTATGTGCTGTCTGGGTGGTAGTTTCTCATGAAAATAAGAAGTTTGGGGGTCCTGTCTCGTTGGATGAAACTTTTTTAACGAAGCGGAAATATTGAAAAGGTCGTATTTATGAATCCAGTACAATAGTGGTATTTGTTATTTAACGTAGGGAATATAAAGAGGCTTTTTTTTTAAGTTGATATTAAAAGCAAGCAGGAATTATGGCCATATGTTAAGAGCTTTGTTCACCCAGATACTTCCGTTATTTGTACAGATAGTGCGCCACAGTATAGGGGGGGTTGAAAAAATTTTTAATCAGGCAGTGCATAAGATAACCAACCATTCTGAAGGGGAATTTGTTTCAAAAGAAGAGAATAAAAATACAATAAATGACATCGAGTACGAAAATAAGCAATTAAAAAACCTATTAAAAGTAAGAAGGCCCCAAAACACACGTTTTCAGTTCATGTCGTTATATTTTTATAGACGTACACAACTTAATAAATTTTCATCAAATGGGGAAAAGATTTTTCAATTTTTGAATGACATAAAGGTGTATCCAGGACCCAGGAAAGAAGGTTTAAAAATGCGAAAATTTATCGTTCCAACAGTAAAATCGGAGAATATCAAAGGAATAATTACTGCAGGTTGTAGTATGAATCCTGAAAGCGATATAGAAGAAATTGAAGATAGTGATTGGGAAGAGTATTGAAATATTTTGGGATGGGGGGGGGGGTATTGTTTGCTTATTTTGTGTTTTGAGGGTTTTTTTTGTATGAAGCAAGTGCTTTTGATGTAAATTTTTGGAAGTGAAAAGGGAATTTAAGTAGTTGTTTCGGCGAAGTTTCGTGGTTTGATTATTTATAGAAAGTTTTATAGAAAGTTATAGAAAGTGGTTTGAGTATTACGTATTGTGAGTTTATTTTGGAGTGGGAAAGGAATTCACGAACCCCACAGCCAGTTTTTTTTTTTTTTTTCTATCCATTTATTGGAATATTGGAGTTATAGTGTTTTGAATATGTGAAGGTGAGTAAATATTCTATGTATTTCTTGTTTTGTAAAATAGTGTTTTGCTCGCGAAAAAATTTGGCGACCAAAAAAAGCGCCAAATTATGGGTGTTGGCGAAAAAAAAAGTCGCCAAAAATAGCCAACACCCGCTAACGAAATTACTCCCCTTGTCTCTCCTCTTTGACAGAGTTTGACTAAGGCAAGGTGCCCTTTTAACTAGCACAAGACAGCAGCTTCTTGGTAGAAGACCGATCCCCAGCAGCACACTTACGTTCCAAGTACGAACTGTGAACATTCAGTTTAAACGTTCACGGTACGTAAACAAAGAACGTTCTACTAACGTCTATGTATCCGGGCAGCCGACGTTTCTAAAACGTACAAAACCGGTTCAAAATACGTACTTCCCGAACTCATCCAGAACGATTAAATGTTTCGGTAAGACGTTCACACTATGTTTAAATTATGTTTTGTCTGAACCTACTATAACGATGTGACGTCACCGCCCTCTTCCTTCAACCAATCAACTGTAGAGTTGAATTTTATCGTAGCTCAATTTAATTGGCTGTGCATTTTTCACCAAACGCGTGTTTAAAATCGATAGTATCGATATCGTTCGTCGAATCTGTTTGTATCGATACTAAATATTGTTATAAACAATGATATTTAGTTCCGATTTCATGCTTTCCAAATAATTTTATTTATGCACGTACTGTTATGAATTTTAACTTAACTGTGACGCTGTAGTTATTTATTATGACGCCCACGAGATAGTAAATTTTTGCAAGTAAATGTGAATGTTTGCTGGATTTCCAACCTTTGCTTGCAAAATTATAGCTTATTCAGGATTTCTACAGATTTCACAGCTTTTGCTTCCCTGACTTTATCGAGCGTGCTTTCCCGAATTTTGAGTTTCTATTTTCAACATTACATCCTTTAATTAATAACTTTTTATACATTTCCCCCCCTTTTTTTACAAATAATAATAATAATAAAATTAATATATACAAGAATCTTATTTGACATCACTGGATTCTAACAAAAACCATGTTTGAAAATAATTTAGGATAACATTAAGCATATTTCAACTGCCCAACATATGCTCATAAAGAACACATTTTAAAATTATTCATAAGATTGAATGAGAAAATGAAAATAAAACAATTTCTATACTTAGGTTCAATCAGCAAATATTTTCTTGACTTTATGCACGTACTGTTATGAATTTTACCACAAAATTCAATTTTTCTTGCATTCCCTTGACCTTTCTTCAATTTCCCCGACTTTCCAGGTATGTAGAAACCCTGTTATTGCTTTAAAATTTAGAGGGGAAGGATTAACATTTTCTAATTTAATGAAAGTTACTAGTCTGTTGAATATGCAAATACTTAATTGATAAATACTTTCTAGAACCAGTACTGATACCTTTTTCAAAAAATTGCTAAATTATTTTTAGCTACAAATTAAACTCAAATTCTGTTAACAGTGCAAGTTTTTTTGTGCATTATTTGCATAAACTGAATCTTCTAGAATAAATTTAACTGCAGCTTGCAGAAAAAATATTCTTTTACTGTTCCTAAATTTATAATTAGATTCCACTGGATTTTTTTTTTTTTAAATCCAATGTTTCATTCTGATATAGGTAAAAATGTAGATTCATTTAAATGATAGTATCTACATGACTTCTTCATAATACTGCATTTCTTGCCAATACTTAGCTTCTTCTTGGTCACATCTAAAAATCCTTGAAAATTTGAAAAAATCTTTCTTGTTTTTCAAATTAGCTAGAAAAAAAGTTTGATTTCTTCACATTATTCCAAACTTAGAAACATGATTCAGCTACCACCCCCCCTTTTTTTAAATGAAAAAAAAAATTAAATTAAGATGTGTTACTGTAACAATAGGAATACAACAGCTTACTTAGCAACAATAGGAATACAGCTATGACTTCATTTTGCCTATGAAGATAAATGTTGAAATTTTCAAGTAATTTGGTAAAATTTCATCACTATCAACTTCTCCAATTCTATACTAAAACAAACATCATTACTACACCCACTCCTCCAATTATCAGTTTCACTACAAACAAAATTTAGAAAACATGATCCAAAACTTGTAACCATGAGTTAGTGATGTTAAGTTTTAAAAAAATCTTATCTAGGCCAGGCCTATTACCCTTCTCGGAAAAAATCTCAGCATGGCCCAGCAGATAGTATTTTCTGTATGAAAACATTTAAATCAATTACATAAATTATAAGTTTGTAATCTTTAGTTATTCTTTTTGTGTTTGCGTGAATAATTCTTTGAATAAAAAATATATGAATGACCACCCTCATAAAATGTTCAAGATTAAAACAAATTTCGTAACTTCTAGTAAATTACCATTTAGTTACTTGAAAAGAACTATTTCAATGGGAAGCAATATGAAACCAATACGGGGTAATTGTGATGTTGTCTCAAACACTTTTATAAGTAACTTCAAGATTCAAAATTAATACTGTCAATCTTCAATACATAATTGTACAGTTCTATCTATAAGGAATTTAATTTTTTTAAGCATAAATCTGGGTGACTATAAAGGGAAGGGGGCAAGTTGGGGCACTTGCCCCCCCCCCAGAGTTTTAGTATGTAATGTAAGCAAAGCAGCATCACAAAGCAATATTGAAACTTAAATTGTTGTAAGTGTAAAATTTGGCTTAGTTCATAAAGTTTCTTTAAAGTCACTACTTCCCCCCCCCCTCAAAAAATTTTTTTTGACCACCCATGAGCATAAGGCATTCATAGCAATATGAAGAAAACTGATGTCCCCCATGCCTCGATTATGACAAGCACAGATAACAAATAGTACAAAAAAATTAAGTTTAAAGCTATGTATAGGGACAGATGAACTGAGCTAGCAGTATGAAGGGGTATAAAATTTGAAAAGTCCCTGGGCACAAGTTAGGCTATCGTGTTATCACTATAGTCAAATAGATGCACAAGTAAACAAATACTGAGCACAGATACATTTTAATGTTTTGTTGCAGAAATTTCAAGGTTTTGTGGAGATTTTTTTTTAAAGATGGATAATTACCTGAGAGAAACTACTGCAAGTTCGTATTCAGATTGTATACTGTTATCACAGGCTATAAGTTTGCAGAATATTCTGGATTAAATGTGCAGATTAATTTTTATCCGACTACGGTCATCATATGCAGTTTCCATAATTGTTAATTTTGATTTACTTTCTCATTTATCACTTTTAGAATTAATTTTTAAATTTAATGCACCCAGTAGCAAGCTTTCACACTGCAAATTGTTTACTGCTGTAATTCAATATTGCAATATGTTAGTAAGAAATGGACATTCACTTTTAAATTGGCAAACATTTGAAGGATAAAAAACCAAACCTTTATCTGCTATGCCGCTTCCAAAGAACTTGTATATTAAAAAAATGTTCTGAAATACATTTTCAGAAAAATTTTACTGTACAATCCAGAAGAGTGAATCTTTATTGAGTACAGCCCCATTAAATAAAGTTATTTGCATTTTATCTAACCATTGTTAAGTCCAATCTTTTTACTTATTTTCTCAAAAGTATAAACCATCAACTGGATGTACTGATGGAACATGTATTCAAAACTTCATATATTTGTCTTACAGAAGATTTGAAAATGCCAGCAGGACATATATTGGTGAGCACAAGAAAGCTAGAATAAAGGAAAAAGTGAAACAAAGCAACTATTTTCCTAATTTTTTATTTCTGTAATTATATCTTCAATTTGTTTTTTCGGCACATCCTTCCACAGAGGATTTGTCTTTATGGCACCTAAAAAACGAAGAAAGAGAAAAAATTTTTAGTAAAGAATTTTGTTGACATTTCACTGTTGTTGCTAACTGTCAAAGTACTACAATATGCATTAAATCCATGGTTCCGAAAGTTTTCTCGATGGTCACTATTAGTTTCCAAGGAGTGCCAGTACTCAGAACACCCCTACCTTCCAACACTCACTTCCAAAAGTTAAGCACGAAGATGTAAAATGCAAAAAAATCAATAAATACTGCTTTGATTGACACAAAATCCGGCAGGAAAGTAGCATATATATTTATGCATAAAACAAAATGAATAATTATATACAGAAATGAAAATATTAAATTTTTGTAAGTTATCAGATAATGACATACTGGAGACAAACAGAATTATGTATAAAGTGATAATAAAACACATAAAATGAAAAAAAAAGACATTAATAGGGTATGTGATCCTCCCCTCATCTGTATACAAAGTTTACACCCTGTGATCATGCTTCCAATTACGTGGTCAACCATCGCATAACTAAGCAATCACCATTCTTCTTGTAGAGCAGTTTCCAGCTCAATAAGAGTGGCTGGAGGTGGAAAATGAGAAGATACAGCACGGCCGAGAGCATCCCAAAGACAGGGTTCCCACACTTTTTCGCAGTATGAATTCCAGGAGATTTTAAGGAGTTTTCCAGGAGTATACATAAATACCTTTTCTAACCAAGCATCATTGAAAACGCATTTTCCGCATCTTTCTAAATGCATCTTTAGGCAAATTGAAAAGTATGAAAATCTCAGGATAGTTTAAAATTTGACTACTGTCACACGCATACAGATTATTTTCAACACACCGCTGTTTGCAGCGGTGTGTTGAAAATAACAGCGTATTTCTCGGTATGGAACAGCGTATTTCTCGGCGAGAACCCGTGATTGGCTGTTACCCAACATACCTGCACACTTCCTTCTACCTTTGCAGCAAATTTCAGCTTCTGTAATTCAGATTGATTTACGGACATTAACATTTTCCTCTCAATGCTTAACTTTTGGAAGTGAGCGTACTAATTAACTAGATGGCTGAAGGAACTCAGTGCTTAACAGCATGTTGGAGTTAAAGGAACTTGAGCACTGCTAAAAAAAAAAAATAGGAAAGTTGTGAAAGTTTACTTTAATGTCCTCAACCACATTTCGCCAGTACTCACTCTTGACAATTTTTGTCCCAGAAAACAGCAGAATCTGAAAGATTTCATTCCCGTACTTTTCAGCTGAAGAGCAGGGCTTGTCTTTTGTTTGGTAGGTAGGGGCAAATATCACTGACCACACAAATCTCCAAATGAATTCAAATCTGGATGATGAATCCCAGTCAAGTAACTACCACTTTTGCCCCCAGTCAATTATCTTACTAACACGCCTGACTCTCTCACAGTGCAAGAAAAATTTCCACCTCTAGAAATCAGGGTTGGCAAAGTGGACCCAGCCCAGAAAAACCCACACGGGTCTTTCGGTGTGGGTCCATCAACAAAAACCCGCCTGGGTTTTTGTTCAAACTGGGTTTTTGCTTAAAATCATTTCTGAGTCTGCAAATCCCACCTATAGTATTTAGAAATACACTTTACCTTTTAAGCCCAAAACCTAGATGGTTTCTTTTATCAAAATTACATAAAAATAAGTCATATCTATGGTAATCAGATGAAGTTTACCTCAAAATATTTATTTTCTAAAATTAATTTCATTAACTGAAAATTTTGGAACTACTAGACAGTATAACCAACAGTGTTTTTGACAGAGGTAGAGCCATGATCCTTCACAGAAAACAAGCTTTCTTTCTACTTTGAAAGAATTAAAAAATATTATTAATCGTATTTCAATTACTTGTATTCATTAAGAAATATGTAATTATATATATAACTAATAATATTTTCACTTTAAGAAATATAAAGGAAAAAATCCTGAAATTTTCAATTTCAAAACATCACACAGACTACCTTTTGCTATTATACTGTTTTTATAATTCTTTTCCTTATTTAATTTTTTTATAGCAAATATGCAGTGATTATTATAAATAAGTTTTGATACCACATTATAATGGACATTTTCATGCTTCAACTTTTACAAACTGTAAAAGAAATAATGAAAATAAACTGTTGATAATCTTCTAGTAAAAAAACTATGCAAAATATGACATGTGTGATTAATGTCTAATGATAATCCCAATTAAAGTTCAATGACAACAAACTAAAAATGTAGAATGAAAAATATATTTCAAATTAATTATAATTGATCTATTTTACAGTTTACCAATCAAAATCACATTCACTTTGATTTTTGTGGTAATATTTTTAAATCTTTACTAATTTTTCACACCGCTCTGAGCCTAGTCTGTTCCGCAACTTAGACCATATGAATCCAAATGTAGGGAAAATTCTCTCAATGGAAGCAGAGTTAGATGGAACAGAATGCAGAGACTGAAAAAAACTACAAAAATCAGAATCTAACTTGTTGTTCTTCTGTACCTTTTCTTTAAGAATTTCCCACTATTTTGATGCTGTAAATTGTGACAAAATATTTTCTGAGAAAAGTGATTTAGGAAAATAGTCTATGTCTTTAATTTTAAAAGCCATTATTGCAGGTAACTGCTCTGGGTGATACAGTATTATCCATGCTTCAGCTTCTTCCTCTTCCTCTGAATTAAGCTTTTCCCCTCCATACTTTGCATCCATTATATTAGCTAAAAAATGCTCAGGTCTCATAATCTGTTTATACCATTTCACTATAACTTCCTTGTGCTGTTTCAATTCTTCTGATTCCATTAAATTTTTCCATATTTCTACAGAACGTGACAGTGTGGTTGTATCCTTTTGCAGCTCATCAAGAGCTGAAGATAAAATTATGAGCTGCTTGTTTAAATTCAAACACTCCTTGTAAATTGACACATTATCCAATATTTTTGCAATTCGCGTCTCAAATTCATTTTGGTGCTGAGATGCGATTGCTACATATTTATGATAATTGACCAAAAAGCTCGAAATGTGTGAATTCCAACGTGTATTGTTAGGTATTTGTGGCATCAAACAAAAACCCAGAAAAGCCCACAAAAACCCGGGTTTTTGCCAACCCTGCTAGAAATTCCTTATCCATCTTCAATGAAGGATGAGAGGATATCCTGTCAAATGTTGTTGTGGGATTAAGACCAATTATCTGCACGAGGGATCTAGGCCCATAGTTGGGGTGCCCCCGTGGGGGTCTTTATAAGGGATCCTAACCCATATTTATGCTAAGTTTCGGAGGAAACCACTGAAAACTCCGAACGGTTTGGTCGGTGGACGAGACCTGGTTCTGAATCAGGCACCTTCCATCTCCCAGTTCAAAGCCCTATGCGCTGGGCGACTGGTCGGGCAGTTGATTTACCGTCAAGAGAGGACAAAGAAGTCTTGGGTAAGGCACTTGTACCAGAGCAGTTCTTCAGTCACATTTATCTTTTGGTACAACTGTTGTACCACCAGAGTCAGAAGGTTACGATATTATACATTTAATAATAAACAACAAAAAGTACAAACCATATCTGCCCATGCACACCACATCATAGCTTGCCCAGCTGTCTTTAGGCTCCTTATGCTCTAAAACCCCTTTTTCACGGAGAAGGAATCTTTATTAGTCAACCATCTACAGGTGTTGTCTTCTAACCATATAGAAGACACCACTGCTACTTCATCTGCTCGTAAAAAATGAACAACAGCAAAATCCATCTGAAAAATGTTATAAGTTTGTCACAATTAATGTTTATTATTGTACACAATTATTATCACAATGTCACAATGTCTAGCACACAGTAAGATGTGCTAGTCGCATAATATTAAACATGTACCAAAACATTTGATTGATCTCTGTTGGAAGCAAAATCACAAAATCATGAACTCACTGCAATTTTCATAACATTATTGAAACTAAGAACATTCCTGTCAATACCACAGTTGGAATAAACCAGTCTTTTGGGAGGGAAATTTATGGAAAATTTTAATTTATACTTCTTTTAAAATAATTTCAATAACCGTAATTACAAAAATAACAACTCCGCTCTTCAGGCTTGTGAACGAATGGCAAAGTAATCAAGAGACAAGAATTTTTTCTTCTTTCTTACTTTGCTGCAATGTTAATTCTGACTAAAATAATTCATAGTACATATTTGATCATTTAAAAGATTCTACTCAATATCTATTGCCATGCTTTTCGCAGTCTTCAATTCAAAGTTCAAGGCAAACTAAACTAGTTCAATAGCATTTCATAAATTTTTTAAAAATAAATTTATAAAGTTAGAAAATACTGAATTTATAATTGATCTTTAATGAAGTATTATATGTTTAGGTGAAATGTTAAAAATAGAATACATTCAAAATCATTACAATTAATAAAATTGTATGTCAAACAGGTTTATGTGCTAATTTTAACTGTGGTTATTATGTTTATATTTCATATATTAGCCCTAACTTCAAACTTGAAAATTGCTAGTTTTGTTTACTTTCAAAATTCCCAAGTTTCTTCCCGGCTTTCAAAAACTAGATTTTTTGCAACTCTAAATTTGAGACGACACCAGCATGATAATGACACATATGTTCTATAAAAGTATATATGAAAAAGAAAGAATGTAAGGAAGGATTATGATTAAAATTTAAGGCAGGTAAAAAAAGTCAGAGGGTTAAAAAACTTATTGACTATTTTAAAATCACATTTATACCCATGTAATATGAAGGCTCCATTTTCAAAATTGAAAATTGAAGAAAGTTTGTCCTTAGTACATATCATTTTGATTTTTACAGAACAAATGTGCTATGCTCTTTAAATTTGTTGTTTCAATTTTTTAATTATAAATAAATAATTTTTAAGAATGGATAAGCAAAATTCATAAGTCAAAAAGGGGGGGGGGGAACTGGGCGTGAATAAACAAAAGGGAAAAATAAGCCTCGAAAAATAAAACAATTCAGTGAAAATTTTAAAAAAGGGGAGGAAATTACGGGGGGAGGCAATATATTACAGGTGGGAGGAATATGAAAGGCAATTTTAAAAAAATGTAACGCATGGAGAAAAAAGGAAAAACATTCAGACATTTGAGTAATGATACTTATGATTTTCAAGTTCAATAACTATTGAACTATTGTACTTAAGTTTGTGTGAAATAGGAGTTAATGTTTATTCTTACAGCATTGGAGATTTAAATAAAGGAAAAATACTTATTTTCAATACGAATGGAAAAAGATTGAAATTGAGAGATGCTGGAAATTAATTACTGTGGAAGAGCTACTTAATTACTGCTCGGAAGAAAGGAAAAAAACAAACACAATGGAATTGTTAGAAAAATTCTGCAAAATGATTAAAAAATAAATAAAATAAAATATAAAAAGCGGAAATCTTACACACTCTCCCCATGGAGTTTTTCCAATATCTATATATATATATATCTATATATATATATATATATATATATATATATATATATATATATATATTTGCTCCAGAAATCTGATAATTAACAAAAAAGTCCGATTATTCTGTCTTCAAAATTTATTTACAGTGGCAGGGAGATTTTTTTTTTTTAATTAATGAATTTGGTGCCATATAAGTTTTAGTGCTGTGAAAGAGTGCTCATATATTTTAGAAGCTAAACAATTAAATAGATCTATTTTTCTTTTTTAACTGGTAGATTTTTTTTATTAAAGAAATTTAATGCATGACCTGAAAAATTCTGTTTTATAAATATTTAAAACAGATTTACTTGTTATTTATCAATCTCTAAAAGTAATAATAAACTTAAAATATAAAACTAACAAAATCACATTAAATGTAAAATTATGTACTTCAAATGAATCAAAACGAACAGTAAAAAAAAAGCATATTAAAACCCATGTGTTGTATGGAAAGAAAAGAAATCTCGAAGTTGATCAGAATTTATCTTAGTCAGAAATCGAAGAAATCTATCAGGCATGAGTTAATAATAAAAAAATTATGCATTTCTTAGTGAAAATAATCTACAAGTACAGTTATTTTAATTTAATAAATGTGTCATGGTTAAATTTATTTCCTTCTGCCAGCACTGCATACATAAAAGGAATATTTTAACTGTTTACATTTTAAGTAACATTTTGGTACTTACGTATTATCCCGGCGGTCATTCCCACCAAACTATTTTTTCGTCAAATGTGCTGGCAAAATGTTGCCAATCGTATTCCAAACAATAAACAATTTCATGTGCCTGGCATTTATCTTGGCGAAAAATCGCTGGTCTTAGCGGACCGCCGGGATAATACATAAGTACCAATATTTTTTATGCACATATATGTAAAGATATTTAGTTTTTGTAAATTATAAGTCAATTATTAAAAAATACTTAAATGGTATGTTAAACATGTTTACAATTTATTTTTCTGATGTCATTATATAAAAAAAAATGAAAAACACACTGAATAACTAAATACACGTTTAGTGCTGGATATCCGGCCAGATATCCGTAATCGGCAACCAAAGGAGCTTCGGATATTCGGTATCCGGCAAAATCAATATCCGTTACATCCCTAATTTGTACACTTTTCAACAATTATGGTTTTAAGGAGTAGCTTCTCGCATAAATGACAAACATGGAATAAATTTATACTCTTAAGGTATCGTTGGATTTAGGGTTACCAGGTCGCCAAACCAAATAGCCGGACAGACCAGCCAGTTTGGCCCGACATTTGGGTAAAAAGGCCGGACAGCCTACAATATTGAGGATTTTGTCTCAGTATTAATAGATGCGACAAAAAAATTGTATGAAAAATCAATTTTTTTTTAAATTATTACCATAAATCTTGTTAAATTCTGATGAAATATAAATAACATCGAATGCCAAATCAGTTCAAGTACTTTTTTACTAATCAGCCAAAGTCACCAGTAAAGCCAGACACCATTAAATTTGGCCGGACACAAAATCAAAAAGCCTAACAATGTCCGGCTTTATCCGGACGCCTGGCAACGCTAGTTGGATTGGTGCAATCTGGCATATAACTTGGGAGGCAGGGGAGAGGGGTACGTGTAACATTGGCACAGAAAAATGTTATTTCCTCTAATTTTAGGCACAACTGCCCTCTCCTTCTGGCCCAAAACAGTTAGGCTGATCCTGTGTTGCTAAGGCATTCACAGGATAAAAGGCAAAGTTATACAGAAAATCATAGAAAAAACATGGTACACATGCAGGAGTGTTTGTGATCCTACTATGATTTTATTTTTAAGGACACGTTTACTTAAGAGACCTGCATAATATGTTAAGGAAAATTTATTACCAACAGCTAATGAAGATTATAACATAATATTTCTTAGTTTTAAAATGGTGAAATTTGTTATAGTTTTAATATTACTGATTATGTAATCTAAGAAAAAACTCTACAGGGCAATTCTTAAATGATATTTTATGTTTGTAATAAAAGTTTAATTACTAATACGATTTACTACTAGATTTTACAAATCTCATTGCAGTAAAACATTTTATAAGAAGACATTCTAAATGAACGGTTTGGGTTAATCAAAAAAGGTTACTTTGTATTATATCATCGGCCATTCCCGACAATTTTTTTTGGCAAATACGCTGGCAAACTGTTAGTAATTGTCAATAACCAAAACCATCAATAATTTCATGTATATCATTTATCGTGGGAAAATAAAACACTTCTCTTGGTGGCAGGGCTAGCGCGTACTCGTATTTTACATGCAAATCAATATATTTTGAAAAAATTTACTCACTTTTTGAAACCGCGATTCAAATTTGACTCGCAAAATTTCAGCCGGACATCATAACGACGTTTGTTCTCTCACTTTTCGCCCCCCCCACCACCAAATCAACTTTTTTTTTTGTTGTTCCCATGGACGATGAACTCATTCAACAAAGACTTTAACAGCCAATTCTCACTTCTATGCAATAAATTTAACCCACTGCAGAGAAAGAGGGAGATACTCTGGTATTAAGGCTAACGTAGACTCACGTACGTTTCAGTACACTAGAATGGGAACTCAATGTATATTTCAGTATCTGGAAGACGGATTGGGGAGAAAGTGCCCCCATTGTGTGCTTGACGTTCGTATGTGGTTTCACGGGTTATCCTTAGTCGGCAAATCCCAACTGGTCATTAAAAGCCACTAAATTCTTCGCCCCAGCATTGTTTCCCCCCCTTTTACAAAGCCTTCACCAATAAAAACTCTCCTCACACCCTGCAGCGTCTGGCAATTGCATGCGAGTCTATTTTGGCCTTTAAACCGACAAAAGGTAATTGGGACTTGAATAATATTACGATTACCACTGTCACTCAGCGTAAAACACGTCCGAATATCACTATTCAAATGCATTATACAGCGGGAACCGCTCGTAATGGGCAGTGGCCTATAGAGGGGAGTGTTAGAATCTAGAAGTTTCTTGTATTCCTGACAGTTTTGTGAATGTAAATTTATTTGCTTCTGACCAGCAACAACGACGATTTGTAAGTCCTTTTGATGAACTTTTACTCCCAGTTCAAGAAAAGGTTACTTGCACACAAACTGAGAACTTGCATCAGATATTAAAGTTCTCTTTCCAGATTTTTCTATATTAGCCAGCTGTGCTTTCATAATTCCGCTTAACAGTGCTTGCTGTGAACGAACATTTACAGCATCGAAAACAGGATTAAAAACTGCTACCGAACAGCGTTGAAAGATGAAAATCTGTCTTATTTAATGACTAAGTTTAAATACCACACCATTAACAAAATTTCATTTTGGAGAAAGCATTAAATATTTTGAAAATGTTAAAACGGAGAAAATATCTAGATGAAGAATAAAATATTCATAATTTATTGCTATGTAAATTTTTTTTAATGAAAAATGCTAAATTCGATTTAAATTTTTTCACGTAGTTAACAGGACTTTGAGCTTTCGTTGTGTACGGGGAAAAAAGGTAGCTGGAAATGTGCATTTTATGCACGAATACAATTTTATAATTTTTTTATTTCCTTCTTTTTCTTTCGATTTTTCATCACTGTTTTAACATTTGTATTTGAAAAATTTATGCCACTCATGACTATAATCTAGTTTATATTAATCGTGCATTGTGGAGAAATCAATATGTATGTGAAAATTAATAATTACTTGAGAAAAAAGTAAGAGGGCCTCGTCCCTTCAAAATTTTGTTTTAAAACTTTAGATGCACATATTTCAATCGTTCCATCTCAGGGGTTGAGTTGTAGATTTATGTGGTAAATTGCGAAAATAAAATTGAGTTTAGCGAAAGAAAATATGTTTTGACAAAAATATTGGCAACTGTACTTCTTAACGTCCAGTAAAATCAAATTTGGTGAATGGGTTGGTGAAAATTTAAAGAACAAGCCAGGGCAGCCCCTGCATTTATCTTTTGAACAATTTCAGGGTTTCTACAAATTTCACAGCTTTTGCTTCCCTGACTTCTATCATGCTGTTCCCTGTCCCTGACTTTTTATCTAGCGGGCTTTCCTGAATTTTTGCATTTCTATTTTTAATATTACATCCTTTAATTAATAACTTTTCACATATTTTGCCCCTTTTTTACAAATAATAATAAAATGAATATGCACAAAAATGTTATTTGACATACTAGATTCTAACAAAAACCATACTTTTGAGCAGAATAATTAAATGTTATCAGATATCATGTTTGATAATAATTTAGGGTAAAATTAAGAATATTTCGACTGAACAAAATATGTTAATAAAGGACACATTTTAAAATTATTTATAAGGTTAAATAAGAAAATGAAAATAAAACAATTTCTACAATTAGGTTCAAACAGGAAGTATTTTTTTGATTTTGCCACAAAATTGAAATATTCTTGCATTTCCCTGACTTTTTTCCCAAATCGCTGACCAAAACTCATTTCCCTGACTTTCCAGGTCTGTAGAAACCCTGAATTTAAAAACTTATGTAAAGCATTCAATGACCTCCTCAGAAAATTCAGCCACACTTGGATCAATTTTTGCAGGGGAGTTTAAACAACATTTTGGACTCGGCACCTGTTCAAATGTATATGAAATTAAATCAAACTAATTTTAACTACTTGCTTCATTAGCTGTTGTATTTTTATGACACTTTTCAAGGGAGATAAACATGTTCAATTCAGTGGCGTAGCGAAGGGGGGGGTTGGGTGTCAGAATCCCCCCCTAAAATTTAGCAGAGTTCTATTATTGACATGAAGAATGCAATCCATAATGTAGATTATCCGTTACATCAGTGCCCTAAACACCCCCAATTTTTTTTTCTGGCTACGCTACTGGTTCAATTTAGCGGTAAGAAGATTTAAATACACGTGATGAACCATGAATAGCGATAACATTTAATTATTCTGCACAAAAGTATACAATACTATATGTATGCTCACATATATAACATTAACTCTACATAATTATTCAAACAATATCTGAAAACTTACCTCTACAGTAATGCAATCGGTAAATTGTGCAAAAAATACGACCAACAGCAAACCATGAGGAGGAATGGAAATAAAATGATTTTGCCGCTTGCTTGCCCCTTGCGCAAATCAACACCAGGAAGTTGCCAAACAGGTGTCTGTAAAACTTTATTAGACGCCAAGTGAACGGCTCATTCCGACGTTTCAGGAATAATAAATTCAAGGCGTCTAATAGAACGTGTTATTAAACATTGCTTTTAAACTTAGTACCACCAGTACTTTTGTTATGCGTTCAGTATGACGATTTATGAGCACTGCTTTTGAACGGTTTCACCAGCATTTCTGATGCACGTCAAGTAGGAAGGGTTATCAGGCTTACTTTTGAACGGTATCGACAGCACTTCTGTTATACGTCGAATAAAACGTGATATTAGGCATAGCTTTTGTACGGCAATACCAGCACTTTTCCTGCACGTCGAACAGAACGGGTTATTAGGCATTGCTTTAGAACGGTATCATTAAAACCCCTGTTGCACGTCCAATAGGACGTTATTTATTCACAGTTTTTGGCAAAAGATAGTTTAATACATTTTTAGAACGTTATACAGAACGTACAAACTTTACCTGAACGATTTTTTTACTATTCTGAACGTTACTAGACGTTCAGAGAACATTCTTGTGCTGCCTGGGAAAGCGCCTATCAGATCTCAGTGTAAAGATTCGATCATCGGGAAAAGATGAACATACGAAAAATTAAGGATGCTCAGTAATGATCAGGCGATGAATAGCCGATGCACCGATCATAGGCCTGGTAAAGCCCGAACAAAGATTGCTGCTAGGGTAGTTAACGATAACGAATAATTTGCAGCCGACATGTGTCAGAAGGAATAATGTCAGAATAACACAGAGTGAAATTTCTTATTTGAAACTGCATTGTGGGTGCAAAGAATCCACAAGGAGGGCGCATCTACCCGCGGGCAGATGGGCAGATAGGCGAGTCCGACCCTGATCCCTGAAATGAGGTTGCAATGTTTACACAAGTGCTACACTTATATTTCATTCGTTTTACGCTTATCTTGATTGATCCCCATCAAGATGGTCAACTTTACGCCAAGGTTATATGCATGCTGCTAACAAAATATCACCCCTTCTGTTTACTCAACGCACGTCTTGTTAAACTAAAAACTGTTTACTGTAAGGCGCGTTTCCACTTGTGTCGTTAATGTCCCAAATGTGTTTACCGACTCAAAAGTCGTAACGCTAAAGTAGAATTCCGTTTCCACTAGCTTCGTTATCTCCTTTTAGAACCGTACGTTTCCTCCAATGGCTATTAGCGATTTCGCGCATGCGTGTTTAAACTTTTATCTGTTTCCCGTTTTTCTTTTACATATATCCCCATTTGTTATTTTTAAATACAGAAGAATTTCTTAAATTTGGAATTCCAATTTACGAAATTAGACCTTAAAATAACAATAAATCAGTATTCGAAAGAAAATGTTTTAGATTTTATTAAAATGTTTAAAAGAATAGCATCTTTCTAATGAGCAATTTCTCAGTAAATGTATTTTATTTTTAATACATTTTTCTATTTAAAAAAAAATAAGTTTTTTTTAAACTTTACCTGATTACAACGATTTTTTTAAATAATACTGCAGGATTTTTTATAATCTGGAAATTTGTGTTATGCAGAATCGGTAAGTCCCATCGACTTTGAATTTGAAAAATTCTACTGCATTTATTTAAGGGACTTTTTTAGTTAGCACATATTATACTAATTTTAGGGATGCTTAAAAAAAAAAAAAAAAAGAAAAGAAAACTGGGTGTCAATGATTCCTATAAATTAGAGGCTTTAAAATACTAAGTTAATAGAGCTGTTTTGATAGATTTAAAAGGCTGCCACATTTTTGATAAATTTAAGTACTGCATGCTGTCTTTCACCAAATGAGTAATTAACAGAATATTGATATCTGCTTTTTGTGTGTTTTGTAAATTTAAGAAGTACATTATGTTATTAATTTAATTTCAGTTATCTCTAGTATACACTAAAAACATATATCTGTAAAGGTCAACTATTTCTGTAAAGGTTGTATTGTATTGTGTTATGGTAAACCTACACTAGGAGTATTTTATATTGCCTATGTAAGGGGGGGGGTGTCTTGCGCGGTTGGCTTTCTTAGTGCTTCTGAAGCGTATTTACGTTACATCGTGAGAAAAACCGTTCAAAACTCCGAATTTTTAGATTATCAGCCATCCGGTAGACCAGAACCCTGGACCTTTATACTTCAGTTATCTATACCATCTTCAGTATTTTTTCAACTCGGCTCGGGTGGGCACAACATCTTGTTTTAGATGCCATCTCCGGCCTTTAAATGTCTAATACAAAAGATAGTGCATTTATAAATTTAGATTAATTAATCAAATTTCTATCTGAAAAGTATTGAAGAAAATTTTTGTATCTAGTATTTAAAGGAATACAAAATAAAAGTGGAAAAAAATATTGGTCTTAAAATTATAATTCAATAAGTATGATAAATTTTATATATACATGAAGAGTAAAAGAATTATTATTAAAACTAGTTAGTATGTAAAACTACTATTTATTTTCCTTTGAATCCTAAATAATAATAATTATTAATTAATTATGTGAGCTTTCTGAAGAGAAAAAAAGATTAATTAAAATATTAATTACATATTGAATTTTCCAAATAGAGTTCATAATATTAGAAAAATAAAGACTTAGTTTTAATTAGAAATAGCTATCAAAATACTAGAGATATATAAAACGAAATGCTTAAAGAAAAAGTTAGGAAGGAGTTTTACCAAAAAATACTTAAATTAATTATTTTTTATTGAAAGTCTTAACTATTTTTAATTATTAATTATAGCAAAATAAATTACAAAAAAATAAGTAAAGTACATAATAATCTGTTATTATTTTTTAAAATGAAATAAAACAAAAACGACAGTAAAACAAACACATCTCGCAAAACAGCGGCGGCGAGGTTCGAACTGAAGAGTGTGGAACCAGCCAATGGGGTGACGAGATTCTTACGACTTTAGAGGTTGTGAATGAAACGTTTTTATTTCGATAAAAATCATCCGTAGAGACGAAAACAGCACCTTGGGGTCAAGTTTTTAGCGGCGGTAAGCGAATTAGGGAAAATAAAGGCCTAGTGGAAACGGGGCTTTATGATTCAGATATTTTTCACGATTTTTTCTGATTATAGTCAGTAACTATACAGCAAGGAGGTTATATATAATGAAGATGGCACGCCTTGGTGAAAACTGTCTCCAGTTCCAGTAACCCTAGAGAGCGCGCGTTTTGCGAATTAAGTCCAGCTTTTGCGTTATTTACTTCGTTTAATTAATTTTTTGTATTTTTATTATTAACTTTATTTTAATATGACTATTTGTTGCATCGCGGGGTGTTCAAAGAGGTCTGAACTGCGAAAGAAATCAGGAATCACGTCGCATCGATAAGTAAAATTATTTTTAATCTCGGTGATTACTTTTATTCTTATGTTATCTGAGTACATAATTTTAAACTTGTATTTTCTTCAGAAATGTCTTTTAATTTCGTTTTAACTGTTCGGAAGTGTGGCCCGAAAATGTTGACAAATGACCCCCAAAAATGTGCAATAAGGAAGTTTTTAAGAAATATTTGAACGACGCGAAGTTTAAACTAAATTATTGTAGGCTTTTTTATTATATTTATTAGGTATAGCTTAATAATTTTCTCTAAAAATTACTTCTAATTATTGCAAACATTATATTATAGAATAAATAAAAACTTTGCGAAAAAACACACATAAAATGTTACTTATAACAGGATACGATCGTTCCGACTGAAAAATTTTTTCAGTCTTCATAGTCAAAGCCCTTCGTCCGCGACGAAGTATTTTGAGTGTTTTTTTTTTCATTATATTATAGATTTTTAAGCTTTATTAGCTTTATTATTAGATATTATTAACGGTATATCCTCTGCATTTGAGTGCAGTCATAAGTTACATTGAAGAGTTTGTTGCTAGTAAAGATAATTCTAACAAATGTTCTAAATAGCAAAAAAGAAAAATTTGTTTAAAAAAATAAAGTTCTCTTATTTTATAACATCATTAAGTCATAATAAGATTAGTGTATGTTCAATTCGACGAATTGTTTAAAATTAATATCGAATTGTCTTACTAAATACCATCTTGTTGGAAGGGATTTGTTTTTAGTATTTAAATGCGTATTTGTAGGAATAAAAAAGTGTTAAAAGAAGTCTCAATACCTAACTGGGTGTGTTGTGTTAACGATACGCGAGGGCGATCTGCCACGGATGGAAGTTCCTTGGTAGGAGGACTTTCTAAGGGGTTCTAACGCGTACTCACGTTACATCTAGAGAAAACCTACCAAAACTCCAGACCCGTTAGATCGACAGCAGCGTGATGAGACCTGAACCCGGGACCTTCTCACAGTGGCGTATCCAAGAATGCTGCGATGATGCAATAATTGTTATTAAATTTGAGTATATCTGCATTTTACTTTGGCACAAAAACACATCTTTAAATAATGAAAAAACTTGTAAAATATCTCTAATGTTTGATAAATATAGTATTTTGTGTAATATTGTTGTTTTGCAATTCACTGTTTTCGGCTATTCGAATGGTTTTTGAAGCGTAAGTTAAAAATCAGTCGTATATCATAAAAATCGAAATTGAGAAAAAATATTGCAATAATGCACTTGAAAATTTGTCTAATACTCAAAGATTTTTGATTATTTCATTTATTTTTCAATTATTAGTAAGCATTAATGATTATTATTTGATTAAAAAAGCTTAATGAAATTAATAGTCGATTATATTCAATGCAATTTCAAAAAATTCGACAATATTTTAAACAACTGTAAAATAAAATTTTTAAAAGCTAGGAAGAAAATATTCCAATGAGGATTAGTTCAGTGCAAGTAAATGTAATATATTCAGTTTCAAAAATGTACTTCAAAAATTTAAACGCGAAAACTAATGCTGAAATTTTAAAAAATCCGCATCGTTCACATTGAAAATCAGTTTCATGTGGGCTTAATTCAGAATTTGTCGCCAACGGAGGAAGGAGACACCTGATAACCCGGCGAACTAATGCATTTTCTACTGGCTCTTGGCGACGCTGCCACCCCTTGCTATACAGCGAAACAAATTATAAATATCAAATATGCTCAAACATGCAATATAAAGTAGAAAACTTAGTTAAAAAATAACGTTTTAAAATAAGCTTGCTTGACACAGTTTTTCACATTATTATTATTACCACCAGAAATTGCGGAAGCGGTCATTCTCACCGTTACACAAATTAGATTACAAAATTTTAATTTTCTTATAAAAATGTTTCTCATCTTCCTTAATTTATCTAATTATGCATTAAGTATATGTGAAAAGTGTTTCCGGTATTTAAAATAATTAATTTAACGGTTATTTTTTGTGTATACCAAAATTTACAGCTAACGGTTATCTTGACTTTTTACTGAAACACTACTTTTAGAGATATATATTGTTATTTTTTATGTGTAACCCATAAATATTGAACCTAATTTTCGGCATTGATTTGTTTTGAATATGAATATATAGTGCAAAAAATTGGGGAAGATGGGGTACTATGAAAAAAAAAATACTATTTTCTTTTTCTTGGTCGCAAATTTGCTTGTACAAAAATAAAATTAAGGTACACTTTTAACCCACTCTTTTTCCCATCTAAATAAATTTTTTTGAGAGTGTAAATAGAACTTTCATATATAAAAAATTGCAAAAGGTAAATGTTTGTCAGTGTTTCTTTTACCCCATGTACCGGGATACAATGAAACACTCAATAACACTTCACAAACACTCAAATAATATGAGTCAAAATTCAAACTTCAGCATATATGTTTTATGTACGTTGATAATAAACAGTAGTGAGACATAAATGTGAAATTTAAATGGAAAAAACAAATTTAATTAAACTTTTATAGCTTAAGATGAAAACATAATACTTTCATTATATGTTAGCCGGTCCGGACTGGCTACTTTGGCAGCCCTAGGCTAGATATTGAAAGGGGCCCCTTACTGAGGGGGGCCTCATTAAGGCCCCTTATTAAGGGAATTGAATATTAAGAAATGTAATATTTGAAAATTGAGCTTAAGTGCCTAAAAACCCTTCTTAACTATTTTAAAGCTGTTGGGGCCCCTGATTCTTCGGGGAACTCCTCGTGACGAGGGGTCTATGGGGTAGAGAAGGACGCAGTCGTTTGACGTACAGAAATTGGCTTTCTGTTTGATTTAAGTTTATTATTTCCCCCAAGAGAGTGCATTTCTTTACGTTTAAAATCCACCTTCCTTTGATTAAAACTTAATTATTTAGAGCGATACTGCTTGTGTCATACATGTTATGTGACGATAGCTCATAATCTGTACTGTTTGGATTGCCAATTGAAATGCAATCTTGATTGTCACCATTTTCAGAGTCTGGTTAAGATGGTGTACGATTTAAAAACAATTCCTTGTTAATTTTATGTGCTGTTTATCTAAATATTTAATAGTAACATCCTGCCGTGAAAGTATTCACGCGGGCGTAAAGGGATACAATACAACATGCTTCATTGTACCCCGTCTACAAGTGTTTCATTGTACCCCACATTGAGGTTATACAATGAACAAATTTTTATCAATTCCTAGTAAGGGAAGTTGAGGTACAATGAAACATCCTGTCTAAAATCAACAGGATTTGTTGCAGAAAATTGAAACACACCCATTATACAAATATATGTTCCAGATACCGATGTGATTTCGAGACAATCGCGTTTTTACACCAAGCGATATAGAAAATTATTGCATTTTCACCATTGAAAGTAAATTTCGTTACTAAAAGTAATTTTGTTTTACCTCCTTGTTTTCATATGTATAATTACTTATTTTTCAAATATCGTGATCCCTATGGTGTTCTCTTCATACTTTAAAAGGCAGAATTAAAAAAATTAATTCTAGGAGTTAGTAAAAATTCATTTAGTTTGTCGCCTCATTTTGGAGTACGATGAAGCATGGTTCATTGTAACCCGGGTGAATGCATTCACTTAAACTAAGGATGTTACTATTAAATATTTAGATTGAAATCTGAATAGAGCCCATAAAGTTAACAAAGAATTGTTTTTTAATCATACTCTATCTTCTTCAGACTCTGTAGATGGTGACAATGCAGATTGTCTTTGAACTAACAATCCAAACACTACATATTATAAGATTCTCATGTAACATGTATGACACATGTAGTATGAAATGATTATGTTTTATTCAAGGAAGGTGAACTTCAATGTAAAGAAATGTACTCTTTTGAGGATACATTAAACATTAATCAAACTGAATGCGAAGTTTTGTACGTCAAACCATTAAGTCCAAGCTTCAAATGTGTGAGTTCTTCGTAAACAAACCACCTCCTGTTCCTTCAGGAAGTACAGAAAGTAAAGAGGAAATGCTAATTTAAGTAAAGCGTCTTGATACTTCCACGGCGAAACTGCTCCGAATAGGAACCTATATCGTAACCTAAGTTATATTGTAGAGGGCACTAATAGTAGTTGATCGAACAGATATTAGCTCTATATCTTAGTTAATTGAGGAGCTATTTGAAATAAAGTGTCCAGATACGACTTTTTTTCAAAGCGATATATCTTTGTTAATTTTTAAGCTCGGAAAATAAATCTAAATGGAAGTGTCATAGTACACTTTACTGTTAAATTATATAAATTTCTATGGGTCATGCCTAAATAAAAGTATTTAAAAAGGGCAAATAAAAGCTTTTTCATTCGATTTCTATCAGATATAATTGAATTATCACTTAAACTATGTAATAATTGCCTATGTCTTGCCTAACAGCATGCCAAGTTTCATAAAAATCCAAGAGGTGCAAAATGTAGAAAAAAAATCTGGAGTGACTCCACTCGACTTTCCCAAAACTTACGATTAAGATCATTACCAAGCATTTAAATAAATTTTAATCGATGAATAATTCAAACATATATACCAAATTCAAGCTCAATCGAATGCGCCGTTTAAACGCTAGCGCACTTTCAAGAATTTCTCCCCATAGGCCATAATGTAAAAGAAATCTTTGTCGAAGCCCTGTAAGAAAACTATAAGACCTATACACATCAAAATCAATACCGGTCTTAGGATGGTGGTTTATAACATGTATACCCAATTTGAGCTCAATCGAATATACCGTTTAAACGCTAGCGCACTTTCAAGAATTCCCCCCATAGGCCATAATGTAAAAGAAATCTTTGTCGTAGCCCTCTAGAAAAACTATAAGTCCTATACACACCAAAATCAATACCGGTCTTGCGAAGGTGGTTTTTAACATATCTATCAAATTTGAGCTCAATCGAATGCCCCGTTTAGGAGCTATCGTGTTCACTCCCATACACACACACATACATACATACATCTCGTAAAAATAGCATAAATGAATTCAGTAGCCCTTAAAACGTGTAAATATCCTAAACATCGAAGTAGAATTTTTTCATGATTACAATACTTTCCTTACATGATACATGTTCGGAAAGTAAAAATTAAAATAAGTGGACCGCCATACGATCACTATGTTGACTCTTTCAATTTGTATTTTATTTCAATAATCTTTGAAAAAATTGTGTTCCGACTGCTCATAAAAAGTATATCAACGCTTGGTGTTGTCAACTATCTTATTACAATGTTTTTTTTTAACATGTAATAATTATTTAATAATATGTACTAATAACTTAATATGTAATTTTCATTTATGTTAAATAATGAAAATCTTATTGGATGATCCTCTCGGTTTGCAAACTCTTTTAGATCAAAACAATCCTATAACTGCAGACCGCGGATTTAAAGGCGTTGAGTTGTTCATTACTGAGGAAGGCTGCAAACTGCTTATGCCAGCAATAAAAGGAAGACGGTATCAACTTACAACTACTGAAGCTAATAAGTCTAGGAAAGTGACCAAAGATAGATGGGCTGTGGCAATGGGTAATGCCATTTCACGAAAGTTTCGGCTCTTAGATAATGTTTTAGACAGCAAAATGTTACCGATTATAAGATCTCTTTTGTCGTATTGCTGGATACCTACAAAATGTATATGGTAAGAGACGTGTACCAGATAAATTCATTAAAAATATAAATGATAGACAAAACATGAAACATATACTTGCCGACGAGGTGATGACTCACTACTGGATCACTATTTCGACGGTTTTATATTACATTTTTAGTTTGTCAATATTGGGCATGAAAGGTTTAAAGGAAATGAAATGATCTTTTCTCGGTAATAATTAAACTGATATTAATAAAAAATAACTTTTATAAGTCATCTTCTTTATCTTTAGTAATTACAGCGTGATCGTTATTTATAGAAAAAACACTGGATAATATTTCTGCTGAGCGAACTGTGTGAGATTTATATCTTGCATTTGATAAATAATATATAATTGCCGCCAAGTCGGAGCAAAACCCAACTGTTCCGTTTGGACATTTCCATTTACACACTCACAGCAATAACGCCGAACATCTTCATCGCTTTGTCTATTAGAATTGTGGTCAATGTAACATCTGCAAGTTTTGCTATTAATATGTCGCGATCTTACTTGCAGTTTTAAAATGTTAGGTGCATCTTTAACGTACAGCACATGAAAATTATTGTCTTTCCCCATAAGTTCAGCTAAATAGGAAATGGCTTGTGATATCTGGTAGGTGCCAGTGAAAAGTATTTTTAACTCCTCTTTAGAAAGTTCAGGAAAAGTCAGAAACTTCTGAAGCAAGCAATTGATGAAAAGTTTGTTTCAGTTGATTCCAGTTGTAAGTCAGCATCTCCTCGAGAAGTGTCTTGACCTGATTTTGAATGAATTTGATGCCCTGAATTCAAATATGGCATTATTTTTTGCCTAGGAGCTCACAATTTTTAAGATATAACATTTTAGGTAAATTCACATATCACAATTTTAAGTTAAGTCAGTGGATCAATTTCCGAGACATTCTTGAATGTTTCTAATGACAGTCCCTTTTTAAACTCCAACAGTAATCTGTCATCATATGGGTATCCTGTCTTCCTTGATAGCGATCTTCCATACTTTTAATGTCCTGGTGAAATCTTTCGCCTTGTTCTTCACTAGTGTCTGCTAAATTTTCCGGAAAATTGTCTGTGTCAATAGTGCACCTTAATATTCATTTTACAGCCAAGGGATCTGAAACTATTCAACATCTTGTTTACCAGCTCAACGTAGTTTCCAGCTTTGTGTTTGCCAAGGAAGTTATCTATAACTGCGATAAAGGAGGTCCAAGCTTTTCGCTCAACTTCATTCATCGGATTTATGAAGGCAGGATCCTCAATGAGTTTTCTTATTTGCAGGCAATCAAATATTCCTCCTTTAAGTTTCTCCATACTCAACTGAGGCATTATTCTTCCAATATATGCAAAGCAGGGTCCGTTCTTGTCAAGAGCTTTTACAAACTGCTTCATAAGGCCCAGCTTGATATGCAGTGGAGGAAAGATGATTTTCTTTCGTTTAACTAAGGGGGTCATTAATGATATTTTTTTCTCCAACATCCATATTTTCTCTCTTAGGCCGTTCTTTTCTAAACCAATGGTGTGTTTTGTCTCTACTATCCCATAGGCACAAGAAACACGGGTATTTGGTATGACCATTCTGCTGTCCAAGAAGGAGGTTTACCACTTTTAAGTCCACACAAATCACCCATTGATGTTCATAATATTTTATCCTCTCCAAGACTAGAGCAATGGTGTTATATTCTCCTTTCATTTTCGTTGAGTGAGCAATTGGTATTGAACCATATATGTTCCCATTGTGTAGCAAGACACACTTTAAACTGAGCTGTCAATAAATAGACGCCAGTCACCTGGGAAATATTCAGGAAGACCCATTTTTCCAGGAGTTCTCTAATTTCATTACAAAACACAAGATTGTTTTCTTCAGAAAAAGGACATCACTTCATAATCACTGTCACCTTCATTCGAATCAGCAGGGTTATTGGAGGGACTACACATTTCTTCAACGAGCTCTGGTAGTTGGGAAAATACTGGAATCGGCACTTCCTCTGAGTGTGGGACTGGCCTTCTTGCAGAGTGTAAATCAGGATAAGTCCACTTACTAAGATTGTTTCGATTGATACCAGTAATATTTGCTAAGCAGAAATAACAGTCATCGATGTGGTTTTTGGTTCTCTCCAGACCATCGGTACACCAAATTTTAGACTTTTTCTTTTCCCTGTAGTCCACTGTCGTAAGTGTTCTGCAGTCTGCACAAGTTTTACAGACCGGATATGGTGCCCATGTTTTATCTTGATCTCCAAACTTAACACCACAGTATTCATTATAAGCTCTTTTTATAAAGTCATTAACAGTCTTTCTGTTTTGCTACATATGTAGAGAATACACATTAAAAATGTGTATTCTCTACATATGTAGTTAAACACATCAGGTACAACTTCTTCTACTGGAACTCATTTTTATTTCAATTCAACACCACAAATACAACAATCTACAATAAAGTACGTTTGGGGTTAACTTTATAATACAATTTTAAAAACATAAATATCACGCAGCGGCAAATTTGATCTTCCCCGTAAGGCGGGAACTCAATAACCGGCCCCAACTCTATAGTTAAACCGAAGGTCATTTAAGTTATTGAACGCTGACTCCATATGGTGAATTTTATTGGAAATAACTGCATCACAGACTAAAAATAGAGCAATTTTTCAGGAATTAATAATTGTATATGTGATTTAGCACTGTACAAAATGGAGTTACAACTGCTCATTTCATTTGGAATTGTATTTAAAACAAAGAAAAAAAAAACATCTAAAAAAGTAGAGCTGATGGAGAAAAACTGACTGCATATTTTGATTCAGCGCCACAGATATTGCTAAAATCAAATAAAAAATCCTAAGCACCAAAAAAAAAAATTTTTTTTGTTGCCCTGTGTTATCTTAGAGCCGGAACTTTTGCGAAATTGCGCTTTCAACTGCTTCGACAGACCATCTTACTTTGGTCGCTTTCCTTGACTCATTAGCTCCAGTAGCTGTAAGTTGATACCGTCTTTTTTTTTTTTTTTTTTTTTTTTGCTATCAGAAGCTAGTAATGTAGATCGTCTCTAAATCCACGGTCTATAATTACAGGGTTCGTATGTCCTACTATTTGAGATACTCGAGGGAAGTTCTTTTCCCATTTTATGAAAAACTGGCCACCTTTAAAATATCGGACCATTATACAAAAATAATTCAAAAGTTCGGAATTTTAGCATATCTAGAATCCGTACGAACCCTGTCAATTGTAAGATCGCTTATGTAAAAGAGTTTGCTAACCAAGGGGATCGTCCAATACGATTTTCATTATGTAACACAAAATTTCATATTACATTATTATTACATATTATTAAATTATTAGATATTAAAAATCATTGTAATAAGCTAGTTGCCACCACCAAGTTTTGATATACTTTTTATGAGCTCTCAAAACGCAATTTTTTCAAAGATTATTGAAATGTAATACAAATCAAAAGCGTAAACACAGTAGTCGTAGGGTGGTCCACTTACTTTAATTTTTTTCCACATGTTGCACTTCTTGGACTATAATGAAACTTGGCATGCTATTAGGCAAGACATAGGCAATTATTATATATATTTTTCAAAGAGGTAATTCAATTAGATCTGATAGAAATCGATTGACAAAATTTTTATGTGCCTTTTTTTTTAATACTTTTATTTAGGTTTGACCCATTGGAAATTTCTATAAAGTAACTGTACAGTGTACCATAACGCTTCCATTTAGATTTACTTTCCTTGCTTTAAAATTAAAGAAAATACGTCGCTTTGTAAAAAAGTCGTCTCTGGACACTTTTTTTTCCAAATAGTTCCTCAATTAACTAAAATATAGAGCTAATATCCGCTCGATCAATTACTATTAACTCCCTCTACACTATAACATAAATTACGATATAGGCTCCTATTGGGGGCAGTTTTGCATAGAAGTATAGCTAGACCATTTAATATAAAATGAAAAACTATAGACTAACCTCTAATAAAAGTATTATGTTTTCATATTAAGCTATAAAAGTTTAATTAAATTTGTTTTTTCCATTTAAATTTCATATTTATGTCTCACTAATGTTTATTAGAAATGTACATAAAACATAGGGTCATATAGAGGAATTACGGGTCACTCTGTTTCCTGGGCAAATAATAGTCACTCACTTTATAGCATTATCTTACTTTTTATTATTATTATTATTATTTATTGCAAAATAGCTAAATTATGCCAAGTTATTCTTAAACATTCTATTTTCTTATATCAAGTTCAAAAACAATGTATCTATAAAGCAAGTAAGAGATAAAATACTTTTTACACTGCTATAAAAACATCTTTGAAAATGATTGTCTCTGAAAATCATGATTTTTTAGATTTATGTCAGTGAAACATTTTTGAAAAAAATATTTTGTTGGTGCTGAATTGCAGATGGTCTAAGATTTTCATACGTGCATATATTTTTTCTTCATTATTTTGAAAATTATTTTTTAAAGTATGCTCATTTAATACCTAAGATTACCGGGGTATTTCTGGGTCACAGGGGTATTTCTTGGTCAGTGATTCTTTTTATTATATTTTAGGTGTTTTATTAATTTATTTCCGTGTAAAAATATTATTATTTACTTTAACTGTTATACTTTACTGTAAAATTATATTATACCTTAACTGAAAGATTTAGACAGTCCCCCAAATGTAAAACGAGCAAATTTCGAACTGTTTAGTGATTAAGAACTGTCTAATGACGATGAAAATTGAAGATGAAGATTGAAGAAGCTGCAAGAAAAATTCCTGCTTAGAAGAAAGATTCAGTACTGCCAGGGATTCATACAGTGAGTGAAGAGCAGAAATATTTTGCTGTGTATTATGATTAAGGAGACCAAATATTTCGAGGACAGTCCCCCGTTTTAGAACTGTTTTCAGTTTGTCCCCAAAATGTAAAACAACGATTGGGGACAAATTTTCAATCAAAACAGTCATTTCTTCCGAATTTAAAAAGAAATCAATCATGTTTCCTTTATTTTATGAATTTTAATATGCTCGAGTTGAATAAAGAGAAGCTATTTTCAGAAGAGCATTGAATTTATAAAATGTGTCCCAATTTTTTTCAGAATTGGGGACACATTGCTGATTTGTCCCCAATTCTATTTTAAAAAATAATATTAATATTTTTATTATTTTTTTATTAAATACAACACATTCGATAAATAAAAATCTGTTTGTGAGCTAAATAATGATAATTTAGAATATTATTTACTTTTGATATGCATTACTATAAAAAAGGGGTGCCCCATATTTACCCCAGATACGACCTATAATTGCCTAACTAAGTAATTTAAATAAAATTAATAATGGTTCATCTTCAGATAAAGTGTTTATTTGAATGATTTCTAAATTATTTAGGCTTAGTTGATGCCAAATTAAATCCTATTATATTTCATATTCTAGCAACTATTAAGATGTTGTTTTTTCGGCCCATAATTCCCTCATATGACCCTACTTCTTGGCGCGATAACTGATAAAAGCTTTAAACTCAAATAACTGAGTGTAACCTTTACACTTGTGCAGTTTTTCTTACTAGTGATCTAGTTAAATAAATAGAAGCTATTTTGAGAATCGCACTGAATTTATAAAATGTCTTCAAGTTTTGTTACAGAATTGGGGACACAACGGTGATTTGTCCCCAGTTCTTTCTTCAAAAATAATCTTATTATTTAAATTAATTTTTTTCTTAAATACAATATATTAGATAAATAAAAATCTGTTTGTGTGCTAAATAATGATTTTTTAAAATATTATTTACTTTTGATATGCAGTAATGTAAAAAAGTGGTGACCCATATTTACCCCATATCTGACCCATAATTGACGAACTCAATAATTCAAATGAAATCAATAAAACTTTCATAGCATTTTTTGGATAAGAGTTACCCATAGGCATAATTTTTCACTTCATTTAACTTCTACAGGTAAGGAGTTATTTAAGAAATTCAGAGAAAAAATATGGTATCTTGCAAAAACTTAAAAATTTGCATAGGTAATTTCTCGGTAATTAATGATCGTAGAACCTTCAAAATTGAGATTTCGAATTACCCTATTCTATAAATCATTTACACAAAATTTGAGGAAAATCAGAAATGGCATGGTGAACTTTTTCCAATTTTCTGTTTGATTTGACGTGGAATGATCCATTTGTTAGTTGATTTCTGTGAAGTGTTTTAAACACACAATTTTTAATATTAAATACTATTAGCCAATCATGATAAGCATATGAATTGCAAAATTGTGACAATGTGTTTACGGCAAATGAGATACCTGGTATATATCTATTAGAAATAAAAGCCAAACATCCTATTACAATCCTATATGGTATATTTTCATGAATTCGGTTTCCGCTTTCTTTTACTATCGGATAAAACACATCCAACTTTAATAGTGAAATTAACATGTTGTTTAGATAACAGATTAAATTTTGAAATTAATTTGTTAATATACATGTTTCCTGATTAAATTATAAAGGTTATTCTTTTTTCTGAAAATTTACTCCCAATCAGGGGCGGATCCAGAAAAACCACCTGGGGGTGGGCTCCGTTTTCTCTTGGAATGATACATTGATTATATGAATGATACATTGAATATATAATTGAATGATGCATTGAATAATATGAATGATACATTGAATATATAATTAGACATGGTATATGACAACTAAATAAGTATGTTGTCTGATGCCAGGCTCGTCGCGAGAAAACTTGCATCCGGGGGGGAGGGAAGCTGCGGGGCCGCCCCTATACTTATCAAGTTAAGGCTGCTTATGATAAACCACTTTTTCTATCTATTTCAATGGACGACGGGATAGTGAGATATGAAACAGGCTTACCGTTGTTCTCTCCATTATGTGGTGGCGGAGTTTACAGTTTAACGCATTAATAATTTGTTCATAGTTCCCGACTGGTTATTAAAATGTCGTAAAATTCGCCAGAAGATTATTCGCCATACCCCCTGTAGTGACGGCAAGACGTGGCTTATCAGCAACGCCCTTATTCATGTTGTTGTTTGCGTGTCCTCCCCATCAACGTTTTAGTATGTACAGAGTAGACTTGCTGAATGCATTATTGAACCCATTTCACAGCCATCGAGTAATATACATTGTTCGCAGCATACATTTTTGCATTTCAGGATTGCAATAGGTTTTCCAGATTGAGTTATTCCCATCATTTTCTGTGAGTACCGTAATATACCAATTGCTATTTACACCTTCGGCTTTCTTTTCAAAACCAGACCCCTATACACTGCCAGTCACTCGCTTTGTCTGATATCTTAGAATATATTTTACTTTTATAAGGAGGATTTGTAGCTATACGTCTCAGACGTGTGGACAACTTTTGAGAGTAGTTGAAAGAATGAAAGCTGTACAAATTGGAGGGGTGAGGGGTTTGGCTGTTCTTCTATGCTTCAACATCATCAAGGCCAATGCTGATTGCCGCAGCGTCTAACGCGAATGCAGGGGGTAAGAGGTCATTGTCCGAATTTTAAGACTTTTTAATGACCTTCGGGTCCAACGGCAAAAGATTTCTGCACTAAACCGCAAACCTATCCCCTACACAATTGATAGTGCAATGGAAAATTTTTCCCCCGTATGTGTCCCGTCCTTCACTGAAATACATTGGAGCCTGCTAAAGCGACTACCTTGGTAAAGAGATCGCCTGTCTATAGTCACCACTTTTATGCAATTTCACTTTACGACCATCACACTTTACCATCTTTGTAAAGTGATCAGTTTTGTTCTTCCCAAGGGTAGTCACATTAGACAGTTTCTACTGTACATATAAAATACCCACTCACATTAGACAGTTTCTACTGTACATATAAAATACCCACTCACATTAGACAATTTCTACTGTACATATAAAATGGGTAAATTTTGCTCCAGCCTTTATTGTGGCGATGGCGAGTCAATAAAATTTGCCTCGCCATCTGTTTAGAAACAAAAGCAACATCTTATTTTCGTAAGTAGAGAAAAAAATCTTAGCCCAGAAGAATTCAGTAAATATTGATGTAAACATTTTTGTATAAATAACGTACGTACAAATAATGTATGTACACTGGTGTGCAAAACATAAGCAGCAATGTAAATTTTAATCAGATAGCCATGAAATTGCAGAAAAGGTGCTTTCGATCAGTACAATGAACACGCAATTCAGAAGAAAGGTCATGCGCATGCAAATGTCAGGAACAAAACGTCACAGGCGACGTGAACGTACACAAAACGCCTGCGGTTGGCGCGCAACTCAAGGCTACAATAAAAGAAAGAAGGGAGACGCAATTAAAGACAATCGCTGCAATTTCAAGTGAGTTCTTTCGTGAATTATTATGACTTGAAGAAATCCCTTGGATGACTACACACGTGGAAGAATGATCGGAAGCTGGAGGAAGGGCGTAATTTGACCAGTATAGCTGAAGATTTGAGGATCAAGAAAAGTGTCGTCTTACGCGCTTGGAAAGTCTTCCAAACCATAAGTGCAACTGTTAGAAAGGTGATGGTGGCTACCATAGGGAAAACAACTGCAGTGGATGACCGATATTTCATCCTGCAGGAGAAAAGATCCCGAAACCAATCGGCAAACGCCATTGCTCAGGAACTGTGTACAGCAACAAGGCGACAAGTGTCGCGGTTTACTGTGTCCAGACGCTTTCACAAAGGTGGCCTGTTTGCCCGCCGTCCTGAACGCTGCATCCCTTTCTACTTGGCCATCGGCTCCACCGTTCTGAGTGGTTCTAGAGCACAAAAACTGAACATCTCACCAATGGAGTCGTGCCCTTTTTACGAATGAGAGTAGTTTCAGTACCACAAGAGATTCTCCACGCCAGTTGATTTGGAGAGTGGTCGGGACACGATTTCATCCCAGTAACATCACGGAAAGAGACCGTTACGCTGGTCCTGGAGTTCTCGTCTGGGCAGACATTATGCTGAACGGGCCAACAGCGACATGTTTCCGACAGAGGTTCTGTAACAAGAGATCGCGATGGTCAGGAGGCGATCCTTCCCCATGTGCGTCAGCTCTAGAACTGCCATTTCAGAGTTGCCACAAGAGCAGACTTCATTTTTATGGATAACTATGGACGTCCACATCGGACTCCTGCTGTTTAGGACCTACTTTAAAGTGAAGATATCCCACGAATGGATTCGCCAGCAAAAATCCCCTCATTTAAATCCCATAGAGAATGTGTGGGATGCTTTGGGGAGATGCCTTATGGCACGATTAGATCCTATTGGGAATATCAAACAACTGAAACAGATGCTGATTGAGGAACGGGTACTTTTACCCCAAGAACTGTTGGACAATCTGGTGCTCTGTATAGAGGTAAAATTCCTGTCGTAGTGCCTTATCACATGAACTAGTGTAGTATAATGCATCTCGCTATTACTCTGATTTTCTTCGGTCTCTGATGATTTTTTAACTGCCCATTTGCTGTTTCTTCGCGGAACAACCTTTATCAAATGCATGGGAAACTTTCCTACAATTTTCAACACATACTAAAGAGAGGCAGAAATATGCGACTTCTATTTCAAAGGAGAAAAGAAAAAAGAAGAAAGAAAGAAAAAGAACAGCACACCACAAATTGCGTTCCGAGCGACAAGAAGTAGGCAATCGATAACTACAGACCACCGTCAAGTCATTTTTCAATACTTTCTGTTGGTCAATTAATGTGGACTCTTCTAATTTTCTGGATTTTCTTGAAGCATACCGTTATACCAGCAATAAAAATGTGTACCGCTCGTGTTCTTGTCAGAAACAGGTTTTAGAACTAAAGGGACAGATATTTCCGTTAGAAATGCCTAGAGAATCTGAAACTATGAGCAAGTGAAATCAATAATTTATCAATGCAAAACGGGGGAAGGGCTGCATACATGTATCGTGGAAGGGGAGAGTATCCAATGCCATTTCACGGGAATAACAGAGATTTTAAGAAATGCCAGAACAGCATAAAAATAATAAAATACGATCGACCGACAAAATTCTGCATGATGAATCGGAATGTCTTTCGTATTTCATTAATGTCGCATTTCATTTTTAATACATATTCTGAGGTTCTATGGGGAAGGTGACCCAAAATGATCCTAGCGGGCAAAACGATCCACATTTTTTTCTTAAAAAAGAGGTAGTGCTAACTACCGGGTTACACATAAACTAGTTGTGTCAAGTCAAGAAGAAGCAATGGCGATATTTAAGAGATCGGTGTATTAAGTGTCTGAGTAGAATTCTTCAAAAAACTGGGTTTTATGATATCTCTTATAAGGTAAGCACTAAATTTTCTATTTATTTAGAAATACAGTTTTTAATGTATAGAAATATGACTGAATAGAGTATGTTTTTAGATGTGGATTTCACTTGTTTTGCTTGTTATGTTTCTCAGCGTGTTCCAGTAATATGACCTAAAGTGGGCAACATTACTGCCGATTAACCCATTCGTGCCTGGATATTTTTGCGACTTTCTTCGATTTTTGCTAACACCAGCAGTAATTGATAAATTTCTGATGTCAACTTTTTGAACAAGGGATGATTTCATTTAAAATCATTATGTATAAAAAATGAAATGTCAATATCCTACTTGGCCATATTAAAATATTTTGGGAACTGAGGTTCAATACTCGCGAATAAAGGCTAGGAAAAATAAATAACGTTTCGACTGACAGCGAAAATGCCGTCCCAAAAAAGGGACGCTAGGCATAAATGGGTTAAAATGATCCATCGACTGAAGAAACTCCAGTACCGAGTGCTAGTCATCATGGCAGCCCTTCAGACGTTCTCAAAATGCGTGACTCCCCATTAATTTATTTCTGCCCTTATTGTAGGCCATAATTTTTGATTTATAATTTTGAAATATTCCATTTTATTGTTTGTGACACTTTTTTATTTAACAATTTTCATAAAATAAATTATGCATACTAAATGTTTGTGAAACGTTTTTTTTTCCATTATGCATAGTCATAATTAGTTTTACATCTTCTATTTTGCCGATGAAGGACAATTTACAACTATTTTCAAATGAAGGATAATTTCGCCCTTGAGTGGGGTAAAATGATACTTTTCACGCAATTTTAAAATTTGATTTATCTAACTTATCTATATTTGATTTATCTATTATTAAAATATGATTATTATGTAAAATATAGTGTAAAATATTGTGGCAAATGCCTGTATTTACTATCCTCTTAGTCTTATTCCAAATTTTAAAGGACGATCACCTCCAAAGGATTCAGTCATATATGCATTTAGTTCTTCAACAGTATAATTACCATCAGGAATAGTTATATCGCGTATTTCTCAAGTTGTAGTTTTCTAAAGTAAATTCGTTGTTTTTATATTTTTCACTCATATTATACCAAGAAAATTCTATTTTCATCGTATGTACCCGAAAATGTCCTAAGGTGTAAAACTTAACAGTTTAACACCTTGGGATATAGTTTTCATAATATTTGCTTGGATATTCTGTAAATGAAGCAAGTACATTTTTAGGAGAGTTGCCTTTATTTCTTTCACGTATTCATACAAAATAAGCCACATTTTGCAGAAGTTAGTTGTTGTATAATTTTGTTATTAATAGTTTTTTTTTTAGTTTTTTATGATAATTTCAGAAATTTTTCAATATTATCAGGAATAAACTTTTCTTTCAATTGAATATCACCTATTTCATATTTACCAAAATGATCAAAATATTCTATATATTTATATTTTGGATCATTATAATAACACTCCCAATGCGTACCAAATTCCTTTGATTTACTATAAGTTTATTATCCTATTTTGAAAATCTTTTATCTTTTTAGGTATTTTACCTGATAGGAATACGCCTGAAAATCCTTATTCATTTTTCATATTATCAAAATTAGAAATTTCTTCATTTGTTATTTTAAGATTCCTAGTATTTTTTTCCTGAGCCACGAATTTCCTAAGGTAGATAAAATCCTGACCCTGATATCGCATCTAGAGCTTTTTCAGCTGTCCATCCAGAAAAACACTAGCTCCACCTAAACTTAAAGAAGTTAAAATAGGAATTAAAAATGCTAAAAAAACCACCAAATAGTTTAGATTTTTTTTCTTGAATTCTTCTAATATATTGAAAGATCCACCACATTGTTTTGAATATGATTTGTTAATAATTGAATAATGACCAGATCCGTTTATCTCCCATGGCTGATAAACTCCTGATCCCAATGTATAATTTTTCAAAATTTCGAGTATTTTAGGCACATTCAAAATAAGGTTTGAGTTTTTCATAAATTACAGGTTCAATTTATTTTAAAACAACTTTAAACATAGATTCACAATTCATGTGTTCAGCTTACGTGGTTTTTTTCTGTAATTGAGTTTTTCTTATCGTAATTATTTTACCTTTACTAATTTGACCAATTTTTGATTTTGTTAAAGGTAAATCATAATTAGGTGTCTTGGATTTATCCATCTGTGATGCTGCTTTTTCTGTAGCAGATTTTAATTTTCTTAATTGTTCTTGTGGCTCAAATAAACTTTAATCATTTATTAAGGTGAAAATGTTTATACAGCAGTTCTTTATCTTTAGGTTCTATTGTTTTATTTTTAACTTAAGTATCTATTATTAGTTTGATTTGATTCAATATAATTTTTTCGATTTGCAACCTTTACACCTTTTATCTATTAACAAGTCTAAGACGTCTAAAGCGCCTCTGCCAGCTTTCATTTCTTCACTGTTATACATTCGAGCTACTCTATTAAATATTTATCTAATACAGCCATTTTATGTTCTACACCTTCCACTTTATTACTCTTTTGAGAAATTTGATCTACTGAGAAGTTTTTAGCCCTTTTAATTGCACTTTTCAAGTTACCTTTTTTAATTCTTAATTTTGCTCTTAGCAGTTTAGCTTTTGTATACATTTCATCTATTTTTTCATTATTGTCTAAGAGTTTTGAAGGTCTATACCGATTTACTGACTTTAAATATTGGGTATATAAACCTTGATCTATATCGTGAATACTAGAATGTTCTTTATATAATTCTTTAACATCTTCTACAGGTTCAGGCAAAGCATGCATTTTAGACATTAAAGTATATTCAACACCTTCTTGAATATTTTTAACAATTTCTTTATTGGATTTTTCATATTTATCAATTTCTTCTGTAACTGGCTGCGAAATTCCTTCAATGTTCTTTGAATGACTAAATTGTTATATATTTGAGCTTCATTTTTTGTTTTAATTTCTTTATCCAATTTTAGTATGTTCAATAAATCTTTCATTTCCTGTCTTTTCTTTTTTTTTCCTCTCTGCTTCTAATTGATTTGTCATTTATATAGAGCAAAATAAATTTATGCAGGAGCAAAATAACCTTTTATAAATGATAAAAATAAAAGATTATACATTACCAGAAGAATTACCTGATCCTAATCAACATCCTTTATTATCAAAACACCCATCTCGGCTACTAATAACAGGAGGTTTAGGTTGCAGAAAGAAAAATTTATTAATCAATCTTACAGAAGTTTTTGATAAACCGGATTAAAATTAGATTTTGATTCAATATGTGTAAAAGATATAAATGAACCAAAATATTCTAAATTACAAGGCAGTTATGCTCAATTTGAAGATATAGAAAGCGATGAAGTAGTAAAATGCAAGAATTTAGGTAACTGGGTCATTCCACGTCAAATCAAACACAAAACTGGAGAAAGTTCACCACACCAACATAGATTTTCCTCAAATTTTATATAGATGATATATTGGCTGAGACATCAACAAATCTCAATTTTGAAGGTTCTACGATAATTAATTACCGATAAATTAATTATGCAAATTTTTAAGTTTTCTGCAAGATGCGCCAACTTTTTTCTCAATTCCTTAAATAACTCCTTACCTGTAAAAGTTATTGAAGAGAAAATTTGTTTCTAGGAGTAACTTTTTACGCTGATTCCAAAAATGTTATCGAAATTTGCGTATCTTCTATAGTTTATGCATGAGCAGTACATTTGCTAAAAAATATCATGAATTTTTTTCGGCATGTCTGATCACAGACACGTTTTAAATTTTTATATGTTGTTAAGTTGGAATAATCCTACATCACAAAATAATTTCATCTTGGCTTTCTGCTCAGGAGCAGAGAAAAAAAATTGTATGTATGTACCTATATATGAGGATTTTCATATGCAATATTTATACTGAAGATGAGAAAATTCAGAAGCGTTAGTCAATTTTCCTATGTCTTTTAAATTGATATCTGAAGTTTAACTACTACTCCAGGCATTTGCAAAAACTAGAAAATACATAAAAGTGCTTGTATCGGAAAACGTAACACAAACAAACAGCAAAAAATGCATGTCACACACAGTGTTAAATTAAAAAAATTTCTAAAGTTAAAATTTTGAATTACTTTTAATTTAACCCTGTTGTCTTTCGCAATCATCCATCAGCCAATAAATCTTTGTAATTCTGTATGACATTCAAGTCAATAGAAGTAACAAAGTTTATTGAAAGAATTGAATTCCTGTAAGTTACAGTACTTATTTACCTTTAACAGAATGCGAACAAAATTGTGCTTTGGCTAGTTTTGTGGATACAGCAATTTGAAATAGGTTTTACTGTATACTGTATTAAATTTTTATTGTTACAACAACTAGCATAGCAATGTCAGGCACATTGTCAAATTGCACATTTTGTGATATATTGCAGAATAAATGTCATGTAACCAGTTATTCACGGCAAACTTTTACGTCTACACTCCTTGGAGGATTATATTCGAAATGTTCTGAAATCGATTTTTAGGCATTCTTGAGTGTTGTGTATTTTACAGCAAGAATTTTATCGATATCTCTTTTCTTCTTTGAGATCTCGCAGAATGTGTGAAAAGAACATTTTGGGCCTTTATCCTCTATAAATTACGAATTTTTGAAAATACTCTCTAATCTAGCACCTACGCTATAAAATCCCACTCGTGCTAAATTTCGTGTTATTAGCTTCAGTAGTTTTGGCTAGGCAAAATATTGCATATGGAAAATGGATAGAACTTTCCGGTAGACCTAATATATATATATATATATATATATATATATATATATATATATATACACATATATATATGTTTTATTAAACATTGTTAGTTCTTTTGAGTTCAATATCATGCAGAATTCCAAAGATTTATTGGCTGATGGATGATTGCCAAAAACAACAGGGTTAAATTAAAAGTAATTCAAAATTTTAACTTTAGAATTTTTTTTTATTTAACACTGTGTGTGACATGCATTTTTTGCTGTTTGTTTGTGTTACGTTTTCCGATACAAGCACTTTTATGTATTTTCTAGTTTTTGCAAATGCCTCGAGTAGTAGTTAAACTTCAGATATCAATTTAAAAGACATAGGAAAATTGACTAACGCTTCTGATTTTTCTCATCTTCAGTATAAATATTGCATATGAAAATCCTCATATATAGGTACATTCATACAATTTTTTTTCTCTGCTCCTGAGCAGAAAGCCAAGATGAAATTATTTTGGTTTGTAGGATTATTCCAACTTAACAACATATAAAAATTTAAAACATGTGTCTGTGATCAGACATGCCGAAAAAAATTCATGATGTTTTTTAGCAAATGTACTGCTCATGCATAAACTATAGAAGATACGCAAATTTCGATAACATTTTTGGAATCAGCGTAAAAAGTTACTCCTAGAAACAAATTTTCACTTCAATAACTTTTACAGGTAAGGAGTTATTTAAGGAATTTGAGAAAAAAGTTGGCGCATCTTGCAGAAAACTTAAAAATTTGCATAATTAATTTCTAGGTAATTAATTATCGTAGAACCTTCAAAATTGAGATTTGTTGATGTCTTAGCCAATATATCATCTATATAAAATTTGAGAAAAATCCGAGTGGGTGTGGTGAACTGCACTGTTTGATCTGACGTGGAATGACCCAACTATAAAGAGATTAAATTTCTAGAATGGTATGATAAATATAAAAAAACATAATGTGCTATTTTCTTCGGATTTAAATGAATTTATAACAGTAGATGATATGGATCTTTCATTTAAAAATTCAGCAGTTTGTGATGATTGCGTGACTGAAAAAGATCAGAAAATAATTGAAGATTTTTTAATTAGAGGTAGAAAGAAAAGTGCATCTATTATTTATCTAACTCAATCTGATTATTCCACACCTATTAATATATGAGAACATTGTAACTACTACAAATTTTTTGAACTTCAACCAAGAGAAATTCCGCAAGTAATTAGAGAAATTGGTGGAAATGAAAAATTTTATAATATGTATAAATACTATATACAAGATTTCTCTATGTTGGATTTAGTTAATCGTAAAATGAGATACATAAAAGGATTCAAACCTATATAGGTTCTGGATTCGAAGCTGTATAAATAATGGAAGAGTATTTAGATAAAAGAATCTATATTTACAGAAAAAGTTTGAACTTTATCAAAAGATAAAAATATCACTTTCAGTGAGTAAATTCATTTTAAGCGTAAAAAGTTTATCTGCATTTGTGTTCATACCACTTGCAGCTCGAGTTTAAGTGCTGGAATTGTAGATTGATTGTGTGTAATTATGGCAACGCTACACTAGGGTGATCTGCCAAGGGGGGTGGGTGCCTTGGTAGGAGGACTTCCACCAAATTTAGCACATAGCTAAGGGGTTCTAACGCGTATTCACATTACATCTGGAGAAAACCTACGAAAACTCCAGACCGTTAGATCGACAGCCACGCAATGAGACACGAACCCCGGACCTTCACACTTCGGCCATCTACCATTTTCAGTGGCACAACCACTGTGCCATGATAAGGCTGCTGGAATTGTAGAAGTTGTTGAAAAATCAATAAATATTTTAGAACAAAAAGGAGTACAAACAATGCAATAATTTTTATAAAAAGTTGCTAAATTTATTTAAGGCTAAATCTGTTTCAGAAGAAGAAATATATGTATGAAAAAAGGATTTTATAAATACTTTAAAATACTTTCCAATTGAAAAATATGTTAAAAATGCACAATTGAATTTTTATGAATATATAAATCGCTCTTAATAAATGTTTTGTAAGTGTAAAACATTTATTATTGAGTCCTATACTAAAACAGGAAAATGTAAAGTTAAATGCATAAAATGTGATCAAGAAGGATCTGGTGTAATAAAGATAAAACCATAATTAATTAAACCATTATTAGAAGTTTTAAGTTATCAGAATGGTTCAGGATGTGTAACAATGTTATCAATAAATTACCATTTGCACTACACTTACCTGGACATAATTTTACAGGCTCTGGAACTCAATTATTATAGGGTAAAACAAGACTAAATCCTGATTATTCTTATAAAGAATGGAGTAAGCCAATTAATAGAGAAGATGAAACAGCATATAATCACGATGTTTGTTATTTGATCAATAAAGATACTAAACCAAGAAATGAAGTTTGTGATAAAAATATGCTAAAAGAATTGGATGATAGTAAAAATTCTACTATTCGATAAAGAATTGAAAGAGGTATTGTAAAACCAATTATTTGTAGAAAAAAACGGTTTGGTATGGGATTAATTGATTTTATAAGTGGTTTAAAAGAGTTTGGAATTCAAGACTTACCTTATATTACAAGACTAAGGATAAGCTTTTATCACGGATAAGCCTTTTTAAGGATAAGCCTTTATCACAAGACTTAACACCATATTTAAAAAATTATTTTCTCAAGTGTAAAAAGAAAACTGATACTAAAAGCTATCAAATAGCAACTTCTAAAAATAATATGCGAATGGGCAAAGGAAATTGTATAAAATGTGGAAGTAAAAAGAATGTTTTTTTAGGAATGAGCAAATAGATAAAACATATCTTGATCCAGAAACAGGATACTGTGGTATTAAAGAATTGAATAGAAAAACAAGAATACCAAAGAAAGATGTCAAAGAATATTTACATACTCAAGTTATGTATACACGTTATAAACCAGCTATTGGTAAATTTAAAAGAAGAGCTTATGTACAGCTGCGGAAAAAAAACCGAACACTTGTACTTTATTCGGGCGTCGTTCGTCGTACAGCAAAGTTACATAACAAAGTATACCAATCGTTTACGAAGATTTAGAAAGTACACTTTAATTACAGAGCCATTCGGCGTACTATTAGACATAGGCCACTAATAGACGTTCATTTTAATTAGATATTCATAAAATTGCACAAGGGGCCATCTCCATATTTTAACTTGCACCAACATTTTTTTCCCCATAACGAACCCATAGATTTCACTTCATATTTCAAAAATTTAGCTCCCTTTAACTCCGAATACCGAATTTCAATAAATTTGAACTCAAAATGAGGGACTTATGTTCAGAGCAACGCGAGAGTACTCACTCAGGCAGCTCGATTCATACTACGGGAGCTCAACTCACACTGACTCGATTGGGGCATCCCGGTTCCTTTTTATACGTTCGGACGTACATTCCAGAAAACTCGGGACATCTTCTACCGAGTCCCGAACAATCGCGTTTTGATTACGTCATAGAAACACAGCAGAATCATTAGGCTATTATGTGATTTTAATGCAGAAAAAACAATTTTAGGGCACCACAGAAAAAATCGCGCCAAATGACCAAAATGTCACCAAGCTTGCCGATTTTTGGCGAGTTATCGCCATATTTGGCGCCAAAAGTTTGGCGCCAAGTCCCCAAAAGTGAAGTTACCGAAGGTCTAGGACCAATATTTCTCGAGATTTCTAGAACCGCCATATTAAAACAATGGGGAAACCAAAACCTCCGTATCTCCGGTATTAGTTCACCGATTTTGATGCAAACAAAATCTAAATTTAATTATTTTAAGCGTAGAACACGGATTTTGAACTATTTTATGCCCCATAATAGCGGGATGCCCCAAAATTCGTAACATTGCCCCCTTCCCAAGGACTGCACGTCTCGGGCAGTACAATCCCCATTTAGGAAGTCACACAAATATCTGCACATTTAACAAGATCTTAACAACATGGTTTAAGCAAGTAATCAGTAAATACAATAAGCAAATACACACTAATAAATCAATAATCAACATAATAAATAATTACACACTAAGTAATTAAACAAATACACATTAATAAAATAACAGTATATTACAAATATGTACACTAAACATAGCGTAAGTACTGAGTAAAAGAGAGTTGAAGAAAGAGGAAGAGAAGAGAAAGACAGGGAAGAAATGAGAGATGAAAGGAAAAAGGAATTACGCCATAGTGACCATGGTCTAATAATCAAATAACTAATTACAACCGCGTTAAATGGCTAGCCGAGTTAGGTGACTTATGAATCCGTACGATGACGTCATTCAGTCTGTTTAGGACTGTGTTAGGACCGTCCCACGGCGATTGCTTATTGGGAGATAGGCCTTTCCGTCGAGTAGGATTCCATAACCAAACTTTGTCACCTACGTTGAACTCGTGTCCCGTAGGCTTCGTGTCGTAGCAAGTCTTGAACTTCTCCGTGTTCAGGTTGATCCGCTCCCGAGAGAAATGATGCACATCTTCAAACCGTGCCCGAAAATTTTCCATGTACTCCTCTGGCGATGAAGGAGTATCTGGAGGGAGCACCCACAGGGGGAGCCGACCGCGAAAGCGGTTTTCAACTAAGAAACCCCCGGAGGAGACCTAAAACAGCGCCGTAACAGCCAGAGGAGGAGGAACTATCAGCGGAAAATTAAAGCCATGCGCGACACTACAACACATTTAAATTTTTAAAGTAATATTTGTGCATCATAAATTATCAAACCCCTATATACATACATATACAAATATACACATCCATATTTTCCAATACTATTATAATGCTGTGTGAGGATACAAATTACAATATAAACATACAACTTAAAATACATTAAAAACAAAAACAACAATATATATACATATATACACATACACACACATATTCACATAAATACACATATATTCGCAATGTAATACTGGCACCTTCACATAAACATTGAAGCCTTCATATAACATAAAATAGCAACATCCCATAAATATAAGTAAGTTCATCCACATATTGCGCATCACACTAGTACTGTTATGATAAATTTTTCATCTTAGATATTCTAAATATAGCCTCTGCAATTCAGCGTAAATAAGACATATTTGCCGTAAGTAGTTTTTACATTGCGTTAAAAATAAAAATTGTTGATATATATCCATACTATTATTAGATCTGAAGTGATGTGGCATTATGGGACAGTTTTCAAAAATATAGTGCAATGGGTGACCCTGACGGCCACATATACATAGATCATTATCCAGTTTTTCAATCTTATACATATAAATCGGAAAATAACCGTTGCCAGTCAGAAAAGGAACAATAACAGGATGAATGATTGTTTGGGAAAATTTCACAGTTTTAATATAATTATATGTGTAGCGACCATTACTTGAGTTAATCCATTCATCTTGCCAGGTATTTATAATTTCCTGTTTAATAAGTAAATCTATGTATGAAGTAGGATATGGAATATTGACAGTTACATTAAATGTCAATATTATGGAGTATCTGGAGGGCGGCCAAACACTAGATCGGCGGAAGACGAAGATCTCTTCCGAATTGCATCTGGGAAGGTGTGAAGCCGGTAGTCTACTGGACGGCACTCCTATAGGCAAGCAGGAAGAGCGGGAGTTTTTAGTCCCAGTCTTCTTTATTTCTAGATATGAGAAGTGAGAGGTTATTCAAAATAGTGCAATTAAACCTCTCTACCATGCGTCGGATTGCGGATGTAAAGGCGTAGTCTGAGTTTTGTCGATTACGAGAACTTGACATAGTCCTTTAAAAAATGCAGAGGTCAAGTTCATTCATAGGTCGGAATGAAGTTGCAGAGGGGTTCCATACCTGGAATTTCATTCTTGCACCAATACCTCTGTTAAAGTCGTAACTTCTTGATCGGGAATAGGATACGCTTTGGGCCATTTAGAGAAATAGTCAATGACAACTAGGATGTATTTGTTGCCATCCGAAGTTCAAGGAAGAGGTCCCAAGATGTCGAGGACAATTCTCTCGAAAGGCGCTCCTAGCCCAGTAGAAGCGCTGGCGAAGTTTCTAAAGGGTCTTCATTATGCCAAAATGGCCCCCAGTAAGGCCATTATGCAGATTTTCTAGAATATTTGGAATCCTCGAACGAGGGAGCACTAACTGCCATTGAAGCGTCTTTCCGTCTTTCCGACTACCATTTACTATACCGGACTCCATTTCTCAGGCAAAACGAATCCCAGAAAGCCCAGTACTGTTTTGTTTCCGGACTGCAAGATGGTATTTTATGCAAGCTGGTCTTAGGCCTGGATTTTTCGATTAACTCCACAATAGGTTAAATGTCGCTATCTGCTAATTCCATGAGATGCTCTTTCCGATGATGTATCTCGACGTCATATTCTTGTACTCTCTGTATCCACCTGACTATCTGGCCCTCTGGATTCTTGAAATTTAGAAGCCAGGTTAAAGAGGCACAGTCTGATCGGAGCAGGAACTTTCGGCTGTACAGGTAATGATGCAAATGCTCCACGGCCTTAACGATAGCAAGAAGTGCCTTCCTTGTAATGCAATAGTTACATTCTGCCTTTGAAAGGCACTTGCTCCAGAAAGCAATGACGTGTTCTTGGCCATCTATATCCTGGGACAAAACGGCTTCGACACTCTCCTTACTTGCGTCTGTGTACGGGATAAATGTCTTGTTAGGGTGAGGATACGACAGTATCGGCGAAGATGTTAGGCCCGTCTTGAGTTCATTGAACGCATCCTCACATTCTGCAGTCCATTGGAATTTTTGTTCAGTTTCGGTCAATTTGTGAAGTGGTCTTGCAAATTGAGAAAACCCTTCGCGAATTCTCGATAGTAAGTACACAGACCGAGAAAACTTCGTAAGTCATGGATATTCTAAGGACGACTCCAGTTCTTGACTACGGATGTCTTTTCGGGATTGGTTGCGACTCCATGGGGAGATATTAAGTGCCCGAGATAACGTACTTCCCGACGAAACAAGTTGCACTTCGATGGACTCAGTTTCAAGTTTGCCTCCTTTTATTTCCGCAGCACCTTTCGGATGTTCTATAGATGATCTTCGAATGTCTTTCCGAAAATGATGATGTCGTCCAAGTAAACGAGACACGCTTTTTTGGAAAGTCCTCTCAACACTGTCTCCATCAGACGCTCGAATGTAGCCGGTGCGTTGCAGAGTCCAAAAGGCATAGCTTTAAACTGCCACAATCCTTGTCCCGTGGTGAACGCAGTCTTCTCACGGTTATCCGAATGAGTTTCTACTTGCCAGTAGCCAATCTTAAGATCCAGAGGGGAAAACCATTCTTTTCCCGATAAAGTGTCTAAAGTGTCGTCTATTCTAGGAAGAGAGTAGCTGTCTTTCTTGGTAATGTCATTAAGACGTCTATAGTCAATGCAGAACTTGGTGGAACCATCCTTCTTTCGGATCAAAACAGTCGGCGAGGCCCAGGGACTAGTCGATGGCTCGATGACGTCATCACGCTGCATCTCCTCTAAAAGTACTCACCACTTCTTGCTTAGCAAAAGGCAGCCGCCTAGGATGTTGCTTGATGGAACAATGGCTGCCTGTATCTATCCTGTGTTGCGTTAACTTCGTACGACCAAAGTCACTCGAAGTACGAGAGAAGAGGTCTTATTTTCTCAGAAGTGCTTCTCTGTTCTGCCGTTAACTCCACGTATTGTAATAATTCCTTCGTGAGAAACTCAGAGGATTTAGCTGTCGTTTGGCTGATGTTCTTATTAATGCAGGTAACCGGGGAGCATGTCACCAACAATTCATTTTTCTTTATCACCTTCGACTATTCCGTCACATTCGCTAATCTAACTGGATTGTTTGTTCTCGAGAAGTCCACAAGTTTTGCTTCCACAAGTACTCCTCTTACAGAATCACTATTGCTTGGGTGTTAATTAATCCCAACCGGAATTTACTAATTTCTTTTACTGTTCCAGAAACTAAAGAATCTGATCTTGGGGGTAAAGTGATATCAGTCTGGGCTATTATTTGTTGAACAGGTTAAACAGCTTCATTTTTAATGTCGAACGCAGCTATTTCTTCCGAGTCTGAACGAAGATCATTATTTTTAAAGTCCAAATTAAATTCATGTGATTTTAAAAAGTCCAGTCCAAGAATAAAAGAGTCCGTAATATTGGCGACATATACCACATGGTCGTATCTGACGTTTCCAAATGTGATTTCTACTCAAGCCTTTCCGCCCACTTCGATCTTGTCACCTGTCACAGTCTGGTTTGTCAGCGAGTGAGGCCAGACAGTCGTCAAATTTAATTTCTTGGCCAGATCTTTTCTTATGATGGTTACATTCGCTCCAGTATCAATCACCCTGTGGCACGGGAAGCCATTTACGTATCCTAGTACGAAGAGTCCATTACTGCCGCCATTCACTGAGGAAATCTGCATGTCTTTCAAATGAGACTTTTGAATATCCCCTGTCTTCCGTTCCTAAATGTCGTCTCTTTTCCGTCTTCTTACATGGGCTTCTCTGGTGCACTGATAACTGCGATCTTTACGACGGCAGTTATTTTGTGCGTCACAGTATTTTCGTAAATGCCCCTCGCCGCTGCACTTCCAACATTTCAGTTTTCTTTTCTCTGACTGTACTTGCCGTTCCACCAGATCTTCGAGCCTGCTTAATTAATTAACTAGTTTCTCCATTTCTCCATCCGTAGACTAATGGAACGACACAGCTCTAACAGTATGCCGCTCTTTCCTCACGGCCTATTGAGCTGCCTTCAACTTCATTGCAAATATGAGGGCGGACCTGAGATCTTTATTATCCGCCAAGATCAAAGCTTTCTGAATTTCAGAGTCTCGGACGCCTTCAATAAAATGTTGCACTTGAGCTTCTTCTCGCACATTACCAAAGTAGTTGCCGTAGGCTAGATGACACAGCCTATATATGTCCGAAGCCAGCTCTTTAAGGGTCTCGCCAGATCTCTGCACCCTTGAATTTAGTTATATTCTACTATACTCTTTCTGGCACTTCTCACCGAATTTCATCTCCAAGGCACTTGAAAGGGCGTCAAAATCTCCCATCTTCGTCGCTCCGATGGTTTGTAGTACGTTCATTGCGTCTCCGCAGAGAGAAGCGGCCAGTTGGTTCGCGTTCTCGGAGTCATCCCAGCTATTCGCTTTGGCGACAATTGAAAATTGAGTCTTGCATGCTTCCCAGGGAGTCTTTCCGTCATAAGGCGTTAGTTTCACTTCTGAGCGGCGTGACGACAACATCATGTGTTCAGGTATCTTTCCCAGCTTTACTAAACTGTCCAGTTTTTCTTCTTTCTTGTTACCGATCGTTTCCTCAATTCTTTCCTCGTATTTCGCTTGACTTTCGTCTAGGAGCAACATTCTCTTCTTCATTTAATCTTGGCCTTGCTTAGTTTCTTCTAAATTTTCTTGGGTTTTCTCTATCTTCTCCTCCAAGTATTCTTCATTTTTCTCTATTTTCTCCAACCCGGTTTCTATCTCCTCTTGTCCGGCTTCAATTTTAATCTCCAAATCGGCTTGTCCGGATTTCATCTGTTATAATCCCGTTTCTAATTTCTTCTCTAAATCGGCTTGTCCGGATTTTACCTCTTTTGTCATATTAATTTCATCTTCTCTATCAGTTTTTTAGGGTCTTCCATTTTTCTTGTCCACACCATGCACTGGAGAATTTTAGTCTTTCTTTAGAACCCCACTCCTGATACCAAATGTTGCAGAAACCTATGCTTGTTTCCTGGGTTCGTCGTTCTAAAGTACAGTTGGTGTAGAAATTTCAGGTAAAAAGTCACTTGTCAGGATGGAACACAACTTTATTGCTTCTAGAACTTAGTCGAAGAATCAGCTATACAAAATTCACACACACTAACCGCCATTAGCTCGTATAACAATCCACCCAGTACCGAAGCCTTCACAAATGCTGTAATTCTCATACAAAATAAAACACTTCCACGGGAAAATTCAGTGTAAATATGCAAAGGATATCGTTAAAAATCCCTTAAGACACTGCAATGAAGAATTTACACACAGCACTTAAAAATCAGCTTCGAAAAGCAAACCAAAACACTGCTTCTATACTCCAGTTCAACTTAACCTGACAGTGCGTGGAAAGGTACGAATGTCTTATTGCGCCGTTTTTCAAGTATTCGTGCGCGCTTTCTGGTCTTCCTCCCTTGTACTCTTTGATTAATTGCCCTATTTGGCGATCTATCGCCCTCCTTCGTTCTAATGCTGCTTTAGTACGTACACGTGTGGGAGTATTTACTCTCTAGGGGTGATAAGAAAGGAACGACTTTCCTTCAATCACCCCTTCTTGACCTTCCCCTGAAAGGTACGAGGAGGTCAAAATTGTTCTGAGAAAAGTCTCTTGTTTCTTTTCAAAGCAAAACTGTTACTGGGATGCGTGTGCTTACAGATTAATATACATATTCTTTTTTAAATATAAAATAGTTTAAACAATTGCTATTTTTTTCGGTGTTTTCTATTGCAGTGCAAGTCCAGTCAAAAAAGAAAGTGAGAAAGAAAAACAAAGACCGTAAGAAAATCCTGTAATTTAAATAACTGGATTGTGAAACTCTTAATGCTTTTTACTTTCTTTCCCCGAATGTGGCAATATTGAAACAGGCATCGATGTGCCAGTAAAATATGCTTCTGGAGACAAATAAGGCGTTCACAGCACTGTATCGTGCTTAGAAAAGAAAAATTAAAAGGAATTGAGAATGGTCGACCCTACCCCTATCTCACTAATATGAAAGGCAGTGTTCTGGTAACTAAATTACGTGCATCATAAATCAGACTTTAAAACACATATGGGCAACCTCCGGCCCGCGGGCGGAAGGGGCGGGCTTTTTATTCGGCCAGCGGAAAATATCAGAACGCTTATAAACCATTGAAAATCTCATATAAATCACAATTATATGGCCCGCGACTTCGCTAACACCCTAAAATCTGGCCCGAAACTTACCAAAGATTGTCCATACCTGGTTAAAATTTTGAAAGGAGTTTATCTAATTTTCTAGGACATTATTTTTCACATAATCAAAATACTATTAAACGCGTGCTCAGGATTTTCATAGGTGCTGGTCATTCTTTTGAAATTTTGAAACCCAGTCGAACTTGCTCGCTCTCATCGTTATAAAAACACAACAGTATTTTTTTTTATTCTTTGCCAGTGTTGTTTCTCAAACCAGATCTTCACATACCAACTGACTGCATTCAAAGACAGCAGGATGAGAAATAACGCTGGCCACTGAAGAGAATCTTCATCGTAGTATCTTTGCAAACGATGGGAGTGAACAGGTTAATCCTGATATCCCCTTCTCATCGTTTTATATATACAACTCAGGGGCCGATCCAGAAATTTTTTCTAGGGTACCATTTTTGTGAATTTTCAAGCCAATTTTTAATAAGTCACTTTTTTGGTTAAAATAATTGATAAAACAGATTAAAATACAGGGTAAAATGCGAATGAAGGGCCGTAAAACGGACCCAGATTTCGTCTGCACAGACCCCTACACTGCTTGAAGTTTTTTGTTCATTTCAAAGATGGTCACAGGGCTCTTACATTTTTCAACGCCCCGAGTTTAAAGTTACCCCCGAAGTTAAAACTAACCCCAAAGAGACGTCACTGCCGGCAACGGGGGAGGGGAGTCACTGAAAGATGTCAACTTTAAAAGAAGAATTATCTTCTGTAAAATGACTACGAAGGATGGTTGGGGAGGGGTAAAGAAAAGGGCCTGATTAACTCAAGGGCCAACTGTCCCACGGCCCAGGGTCCGTTTTGTTTTTTAGTTTTAATGTTTTAATTAAAAAATTTACAAATATTTCATAAAATATTATTTCATGAAAATTCAGTTTAGTTTTTTGTCTTATAAACATAGTAAAACAAACAATGAATGTGTTTTAATCCTGAATTATATGTTTATGTAATATAACGTAAGGCATCAAAATTTAAAAAACAATTGTAATAATTAAAAGAAAAGGATAGGGTCCGAATGCAGAGCCTTCCCTAGTAGCACAATTAGTCCAAAAAACGTTTATAAAACGTTTTTTAACGTCAAAAAACGTGTTTTCAACGTAATTTAAACGTTTTTTGAACTAGTTGTGCTACTTGGGTTATTATCGCATGGGCAAATCGGGAGTTTGCCCAGGGCCCCCGGTTCGAAAGGGGCCCAAATTTCAAATGTTGTTATGAAATATTCTATTTTATGTCAAAATTTTATGAAAAAGAAAACAAATTTCATAGATGGGGGCCCCCAAATTTATCAATGCCCGGGGCCCCTGTTGGTTATAATCGGGCCCTGCCCGAATGCATATTTGGGCCTGGGCCCAGTTTAGGCTTGATCGGGCTCTGGTAAAGAAAGCAGAAAATTGGGATTGGAAAGATTAATAATGTGTAAAATCTTGCGGATATAATTTATGGACGGACTTGAAAAAGAAATTCCCATTCTCCCTTAAAGTTAAACATTGGTCCATGGGGCCAAGGACCGCGTTGCCCATCCACGCCTTCGTGACCATGGACTCTGGGGTGCGGAAGCATATGCCTCGGTCTGGTGTTCAGCCTGAGGCGAAGCCCGCAGTGTTTAACTCCCAAGCAAGCTTGGTTCTCATTTCATCGACCCACTCAAGGGATGAAAAGCTGAGTCAACCTGGCCCAGCCCGGGATTTGAATCCCGGGCATGTGACACGGACCCGCAGTGCGAAAACCGTTACAACACTGGGCTTCCCCTTTCTCCTTAGGCACAAGCTAAGCGGTGCGTACATGGTGTGGAGGATAGGGGTAGGAGTTTATTGTTGTTTCTGATATTTTATTGTATGGCCCTCAAAAGGGCCTTTTTTATTAAAAAAAAAATTGAAAACATTCTACAGCGCTAAGGTTATCGTCTGAAGAATCGGAAGTGTCGGTGCCGCCCACTGTAAAAACTACAGGTTCGACAATATTTTCCGTAAGGGCATCCAGTTCCCACATTTGGGTTTCTATTTTTTTACATAATTGACGCTATTCCTCCAAGCATCGTTGCTGACTCTATTGATACCTTCAAGTATCAATTTTGTCACTTCGTCCCTTTTAAATGTTCAGTTTTCAGCAGCAACGTAACCTTTTATCTGACTTCAAATCAACTCAATAGGATTGAGTTCACAGTGATAAGGAGGTAAGCGAAGGACAGTGTGGCCTTGGTCAGCTGCTACTTTGTCGATGCGATATGTTCAGTAATTCTTACGGACATATATACTAATTGCAGAAGTTCTGCCTTCAACATATCGCAACTCCACGAAATGTTTTTGGTTGTCAACTAAGCTTGAATGGCGGCTTTCCGTGTATAGTCCGGCTCCGATAACGTGGCACTCGGGGGAGATTCTTCGGACGCATCGATTGTTGAAAATAGGTGAAAGGTAGAGAGGGTCCCTTTTCATGATTAGCGGAGGAACTCCCACAATCGGCGCCTTATTGGACTTTGCGGCGATGAAAACTTCTATGGTACTTTTTTTTATAATCGCCCAATTTAAACCGGTATTTTTCTTGCACGCAAACAGCTGTTCGTGCCCAGCACTGGGCTGCAGTATAAAATGTATAGGGCCAGGAAATATTTCTGTATAGGAAATTGCGCTTGCTGTGTTATAATTCACTATTGCTCCTCCAACAATATTTTGTAAGAAATTCCTTTTTTTTTTTTTTAAATAAAATAATTCCTTCATTGTAAGGACTGTTATGAGTAAAGATCCTTTTGTAATTGTTAATAAGTCATTTAAATTTCCTGAAGGTACTGGGTCAGTCTCTCTCTGTGTGTGTAGGGAGGGGGGTGCATGTATATTAATCCAAAATATTAATTTTCAATATTAATTTTATGGCATTTTCCGCAATACAAATAAATTTCTATTGCAGTTTAACGGTGTATTTGTAACGTACTTAAATTGTTTCAAATTTTCATTGAAGTAATACCATAACATTTTTATTATTATTGTTCATTACCACGTTTTTATTAATTTGCTTTCGAGTCTGTATGTTAGCAAATTTTGCAACAAACTTCCTGACGAGCCAGAAACTTGAAAAATAGTTCAGATCTGGATGACAACGCAACATATTTTCTTCAAATTACATTTTTATGAGTGTTGGGACCAAAACGTACTTTCTAACTTCCTCCTCCTTTGTACGTCAAAAGGAAAATAAATAATTTCAAATTTGCCATGGTTTAAAATGCACTTTGTAGGACAAAATTAAAAACATCTTAAACAGATAACGCATAAAACAAATAATAAATGAATAGTGTAACTAAGTAGTCACAATATTATTTCACTGCAAATAGTACAGATTGTTGTGTGTTTTGTTAACGATAACACTACTCTGTAACCATCCTATTAGCATCTACTTTATGAGCCAACGTTTTTAATTTTAGAACTCACAAGACCCGTTATGATACGTGATGCAGGGGCGTATCCAGAAAAAAATACGAAAGGCTTCCAAAGAGTGGAAAAGGCAGACTTTAAAAAAAAAAGAATTTAAAATTAACATTTTTGTTAACAGAAATCAAAATTTCATTTAGGTTCCGAAATCTGTGACTCCCACCTTCCCTAAATACGTCTTTGTGGTATATTAGAAAATGTTTAGCTATACTACTAAACCTATCGATAACCCTCTGAGAGTGGTAAATCCGTGACGCCGAGAGGACATTCGGTACCACGGATTTAACTTGCACGTACACCACACGTGGATGACGGTCTACAATGGTAGGTCTGCATTTGAACATGTAACCATTGGGACAACCCTCCGGTTACTAGTCCGATGCCCTAACCATGTGTGTCTGAAAACGATTAAATTGTGCTAATATTGTAAGTGAATTCTTTCTTTTTTATTTTCGGCTCTCGAAAGAACCTTAGCTCTAAAAAGAGCTTTTTTTGTGTGTGTGTGTAACTATTTATTTCAAGCTCTACAGCATTTCGATACCACTTAATGCCCCATCGCTATCATCCGAGATATCAGATTCCGCAGTTTCACTAGCGGTATCTGTTTCTTCAGATGATCCATCTCCTACTGTGAAGCAAACACTTTCAATGGTTTCTTCGACCAAGTTATCAGTTTCCAATTCGATTTTCTTCACATGGTCACAGTATTTAATCCACATTTCCTTTGTTATGGAGTTAAAGGCTTCAAATGTTAAGCTTTTCATAGTGCTTAAATTTAAATCGGCATTGGCATTTCTTTCCCTGATATATCGCTTTGTTTCAGCCCAAGCCATTTCGATTGCATTGAGATCACAATGATAAGGTGGTATTCTCAAAACGTCATGTCCCTTAGCCTTCAGCAGCTCATCTACACAAAATTTTTTCGCCAGGGGTGCATTCGCTACCACTAAATCATAAAGTTCCGTCTTTCTCATTTTGATATTAAACGGGATTTGTTTTGATGATAGCCACGCAGCCAGCTCCGTTTTAGTGGCATATTTCGAGGGCACTTTATTTAATACCTTTGTGTGATAAGGTGCATTGTCCATGCAAATCACACAATTCGGCGGTATATTTGGCAGTAGCTTTTCCTCCAGCCATTTCGAAAAATTATCGAAATTCATCTGGCCGTGATAATCGCCGGAAGTTGTTCCAGACTGGAAAACTAGACTTGCTCCTGGAACAAATCCGTCTTCGTTTCCCGCATGCACAACTATCAATCTACTGCCAGCATTTCGCTTTTGGTATGCTCCAATTTTGCCCAATTGCCAACATTTTCCAAAACATAAATTGCTGTCTATCCATGTTTCATCTAGATAAATAATGGTGCGTTTGCTACTTCTGTATTTTTTCATTTCGCGCAGGTATCTGTAGCGCCACTGCACTATATCTGGCCTTTCCATAATTATTTTTCTTTTATCGTGGCATCGTTTCCAGCGAAATCCAATTTTTCTTAATAGTCGTCTCAAAGTTTCTTTCTTCCAAGGAAAATCAATTTTCCTTTTAATTGCCGGCAATAATGTGGTGAGAGAAGGCATCTTTTTACATGAATAAAACTCATTCACGGTTTCTCGAATCACGCACAAATCAAAATCATCTACATTTAGTAGGGCGTTCCGATTTTTCTGGGGCTTTCTTCGTTTACCTGGCGTTAAAAGAATAGGAGAAATTTGAGCCTCCCTCTTTATTCGGCTGACTGTTCTCAACGAAACACCAGTTGCCGAAGCTGCTCTTTTACGGGCTTGCTGAATCGGGATACTCAACTTTCCCGTAGCTGCTTCTTCCTCAAAAAAATTCAAAACTTTAAGAACAACATTCCGTTCTTGAGAATGGATTATTTTCCTTCCTTCAGCCATTTGCAAATCACTACAATTTAAAAGCAAAGGAATCGTACTAAAAAGCAAAGGAATCGTACTGAAAGCAAAGGAATCGTACTACACAGAAGAGAACTCCGAAGTGGAATGACTGGAAGGGGAAAGGGAGTGCGTTCTTGGAAAAGGAAACAATGCCCACGAAATTCCGCGTCTTGGCGAAAAGGACAAATCGCCAGTCAGTCCCCGTAAGAGAACAAGATATATAGTAACCCCAACCTGCTGTCCCGAACTGGGAATGAATTCTTCCAAGTTCGAGTGCCAAGTTATCAGAGTCGAAGAGTAGATGTTGATGGAATACTTTCAACCAACACGCTGTGGTATGAAGCGTTATCCACCACAATCACGCTCTTCAGCTTAATGCTGGGGAGTAATTTGTTGATAAACCAGTCTTCATAATAATACTCTCCATTCACCTCACCGTGGTAATCGCCTTTCTTTTTGGAAGCTAAGAAAACATCACAAGCACCAGCTATAAAACCATCTTCATTTCCAGCATTAACCCATTTGTGCCTGGATATTTTTGCGACTTTCTTCGATTTTTACTGATAACAGAAATAATAGATAAATTTCTGATGTCAACTTCTTGAACAAGGGATGATTTCTTCATTATCTTCATTAACTGCAACAAAAACTTTTTATATGGTAGGAATTTCATTCCTAAAAAAAAATCCGTGCAGTTTTCTCCGTATGGCAGATAATGTATAATCGTCGTAATTTTTAACTCTCGTATGCATCCCAACTCTTCATGGGCGTTTTTTTTCCTGGAGCTGAAAATTTCCTTTTCTCTTTCAACTCAGCTTTCTCTTGTATACACTGGAAGGAGAAACACCAGTGTAAGAGGATACAATATTTATGATATCGTTTTCAGATTTTTCGGGATGCTCCTTACGTAACTTGCAGAAAACATTCATGACAATAACCTTAGCGGAACTTCTAAGCGGTTTTCCAGCCTTATGCGCTTGGAACGTAATATAATCATCCGATACAGGAGCAGTAGCAATTATTACGGACGTGCGAAGCGGAGATAAGGAAGAAAAGAAGTAAAGAACGGGAAATGTGTAATGGATTTTCCCGTTCTGGCGTGGGGGGGGGGAGGGTTGCTACGATCTTCGCTCCTTAAAAATTCCGCCAAAACTTCCTTTAACGCTATTGGATAGCAAAGCGTTGACACAATAAACACATTTTCATTTAAATAGCGGCGAAATATTAAATTATTGAGCACGCTTTCATTATATAAACATGTTTTTTTCCCTTTACCGACGAATTTAACACAAAAAGTAGTACATATACGGACGAACTATATTGTAAGGTCGGAAGGATACAAGCATAGCTTTCCACGTACTGTCAGGTTAAGCTTAAATGGAGTATAGAGCACTATCAGAGTAAACCGAGCGTGCTCACTCAGAGAGCTCGATTCATACTACGGGAGCTCAACTCACACTAGGCCCGTTTACAAGTGAAAATGGAAAATCCCGGTTTAAAGCGGAGTACAGGGAAAAACTCGTAATGCATCATGGGAAAGCGGGGTTGACTCTGCATTAACCCTCCTTTCGACCAGGAATCTTTCTACCCCGCATTTTTTCCCCTAAGTAAGGGAAGCGGGGTAGAAAGTAGTGTAAGTCCCGGGATTTACTCCGCATTTTTGCACATGTAAACGGGCCCACTGACTATATTGGGGTATCCCGGTTCCTTTTTATACGTTCCGACGTGCATTCCAAAAAACTCGGGACTACTCTACCGAGTCCCCGAACAATCGCGTTTTGATTACGTCATAGAAATACCGCTGAATCATTAGGCTATTATGTGATTTTAATGCATAAAACCAACTTTAGGGCCCATAGGAAAAATCGCGCCAAATGAACAAAATGTCGCTTAGCGTGACGACTTTTGGCGAAATATCGCCAAATTTGGCGCTAAAAATAAGTCCCCAAAAGTGAAGTTACCGAAGGCCTAAGACCAATATTTCTTGAGATTTCTAGAACCGCGATAGGAAAACAATGGGGAAACCACAACCTTCGTACCTCTGGTTCTAGTTGACCTATTCTGATGCAAGAAAAAGCTAAATTTGACTATTTTAAGCGTAGAACACGAATTTTGAACTATTTTAAGCCCCAGAACAGCGGGTTGCCCGAAAATCCGTATCAATATGAATAGAGACCTAGCCAAATTTCGATGGAGATGCAGATTGTAATATTACATGGCTGTGAAAATTTTAAATTTTTAGGTTCAGTAGTTTAATTTATAGTAAATAAAATGTGTTATGTTCATGAGTTAAGTGACCATATATAAATTTATTAAGTGACAATTTTTTGAAAATAGAGTAAAATAAACGTAAATTATATTTCTTTTGCACAAAAATATTAAAAGTTAGCGGCATTAAATGGTAGCAAATAAATTGAAGGTTTGTACAGTTTGACGGTGATTCCGTAAAGCGTCTATTGTTGAATCCGCTATTATTTCCGCCAAATGAAATATTTTCCATCTATAGAATTAGATGCTGTAGATGTATGTCTTCCAGTACAACGTCCTATTTCTGAAAAACTAACATCCTCAACATTAAAGGCATGGATTTGACCTTTTATAATATCTGAAACATCAGGGCCTTGGACTTCGCAATCCTTTATCAGACATTCAGCAAACGTTCAAAATCACATTTTTCTGTATAAATTTTCATCTGACTATATACTGAAATACTGCCGAAAGTCTTATAAAATATTGCATACTACAGACTGTAGTATTAAATGAAGAAAGCGGAATAATGAATACAGTGATAATATTGGGTCGACAAAAAAGTAATTGCGATTTTTACATGAAATTCAAACAAACAAATTTTAAATCATGAAACCATTCTTCAAGTTCGACAGTAGCTGAGTAACATTCATGCTTGTAGCCAGAAAGGCAGAGAACAGTCTCACTCCTGGCAACATTTCACCTGTCTAAGGGAATCTTCAAATACTCAATAACAATTCCAAAATTAGAAAGATTTTCAAAATCTTCGGCTTTCGTTTTGAATTTTTTCTTTAAGTCATATATATGGACCAAGGAAATTTGGAATCATGGTTCGTTTGGACAATGACTAAATATTCTAATTTCTACATTTGATATTCTCAGTACAAAAAACTTACAAAGACTTACAAAACAAAAATGTACTAAGACTAGAAAGAGTATTTTCAGTGTAATTAATATTTATTTCTTTTAACTATCGCATGCGAAATTAACGAAAAGTGAAAAATTAGGAACCTACAAATAGAGTTTTTCAATTTGCAGAAATCGCGCAAAGAAGAATTCCCAAAATCTCCGGACATTATAGTGGAAAATTGGTGAAATAATTTTAATGTTTTCTTTAGTTTAATAAAATCGAAATACAGTGTTGCCATTGGGAAAACGAAGTTGATGCAGATTTAAATATGAAGGCGGCCCCTTATGCAAATTAAATGAATAGTAAATTAAAGTATATGTAATTTGCAAACGAATGATATATATAACTTTACTGTATGACGAACGACGGCCAAATAAAGAGTAAGTGGGCGGGGTTTTTTTCAGCTGTATCTTCTAGCAATTATGAATTTGATGCTGATTTAATGTTTATTAAGCAATATAGTAAATATAATGGAATAAATTATTTGTTAACTATTTTATTCTCGTTTAATAAACTTAGGTGGATTTTTCCCATAAAAACAAAAGCAGCTCAAAAAATAATAAAGGGCTTTTAAACAAGTTTTTAAAGAAATAGTACCAACATTTATATTAACAGATGAAGGTACTGAATTTACGAGTAAACGAACACAAAAGTTCTTTAAAGACCATAATATCAATTTGTTTACAACCGGAAATAAAATAAGCCATTGCTGAAAGATTCAATAGAACAATGAGAGAAAAAATAATAAAATATAACAATACTAGAGGAATGATAACAATACTAGACGATATATTGAAGTATTGCCTAAACTTATTAAAAAATTGTAATAATTCGTATTGTACCCCACTAAAAATAATCTTAAGATTTTCTTTAAAAAAAAAACTGCAGAAAATCTTAAGATATTTGGCCTATTCAATTCTTAAGAATTGAATGGGCCAAATAAGAAATTTATGCAGATTTTTAGAAGCTGTATTATTCTGCAGATATTCTTAAGAATTTAATGTGCCAAATAAGATTTTCTACAGCATTATTATTATTATTTTAACGATTGCAGTTTTAATCTAAACAATTCTAATTTCAGGCAGTTCATTTTTTAAAATGTTGCATTTCACTTTAGATATTCAGATTTCTTAAAATATATTATCATACTTTTTAATTTTACATTAGACTTGAAAACTGAAATATTCAATTTTGGTTATATCAGGGGTGAGATAATCCCCCTTGTTAAATTTACTTTAGATTACTAACAGATATTTCATCATGTAATTTTGATTCTTTGGTTTAATTGAAAAAAATTGCAGATATCAAAATTCCAATTAAAAACATAAGTGAGCTATTAAAATCAATTCCTCAAAATGTCAAAATATACCCAAGGTACACATTTTGTAATTTTAAAGTAAATATAAAATGACAATTTGTGCTTATAATTGTACGTTAAGTACATTTGTACGTGTTAGTACGTTTGTTAAGTTGTTAAGTTATTGTTAGTACGTTTGTTAAGTATATAGAAAAGTTATCTAAGTGAATGTACATATTTATGAACATAAATGAGCAAATAAATAACCAAATATCACTTACCTTATAGGCATATCATATTTACTCAAATCAAAGACGAGCTCTTTCTGCAAAAATTTCAGGCATAACATGGGGGATGCATCTTGAAACCGCTCCCGTAATGGGGCCCGCAGTTTTCTTCCCCCTTGAAGGTTATGACCTTAAAGTTAGTTATACCAGAACTTATCAGTTTTAAAAAAAAGTTAGGAAAGTACATCAAAAACAGAAGGTAGCTTCAAACAATAGCATAAGTACTCGTGCAGGGTATGACACACCCAACGTGGCGCGTGGATCTGAAAACCTGAACTTCAAAACAAACTTTTCTCCTTCAAGGTTATGACCACAGAGTCAGCTACATGGAAGTTTAATCCCTTTTCAAAAAGGAGTTAGAAAGGCACATCCAAAACAAAAGCATAGTAGTATATTATACCCTGCGGGAGCACTGCCGGGTTAAGAAAATGATTAAAATATGCTAATTAATGATATTATAGAAAAAAAGTCTCATGCACATCAATTTCTGCCTCTGACATATATATATGTTACAGTTAAAACCCGCAATCAGTCGAAACCCGAATTAACTAGGGGAAATGCGTTCTAACTGAGAGCGTTAGGCAAAACCCAAATTAATATAGGAAAAACGCGTTCTGACTGACAGCGCTAGGAAAAACCCGTTTACCCCAGTGAATTCTGGAATGTTAATGTTTCATGCACTAAAAAATGGATGTTAATCCCCCCACGAAAATATGATAACACTGGCCGTTTGCGAGACCAAAAAAACATCAGTGGGTCCGGCCATCGCTTTAGGGCCCCCCCCTGGAAAATATGCTAACGCTGGCCCTTTGCGAGATCCAAAAAAAACATCAGTAAGTCCGGCAATCGCTTTAGGGGGACCCCCTGGAAAATATGCTAACGCCGACCCTTTGCGAGACCTTAAATAAACATCATTGGGTCCGGCCTCCGCTGTAGGGGCCCCTCGAAAATGTTCTACCGCTACCCGAATAAAATGGGTTTTCCCTAGTTAATTCGGGTTTTCCCGAGCGCTGTCAGTCAGAACGCGTTTTGTCTAGTTAATTCGGGTTTTGTCTAGTTAATTCGGGTTTTGCCTAACGCTCTCAGTTAGAATGCGTTTTCCCTAGTTAATTCGGGTTTTCACTGTACAGTATGGAACCTCGTATCCAGGAACCAGTTCTCCGGATAACCAGTTATCTAGAATCATTTTTCAATTGATTAAATTCCTATTTGTTCCGAAAGAAAATCAACATATGAGGGTTTTTTTTTAAATATTTGTTATGTTTTTTTTTTTTTTTTAGTATTACAGCTAGAATTTATAAAGTAAGCAATCTGGTAAGGTATTTTATTTATTTTTTTATTGTGTGACTAAGTTTTCAGGAAGTTATCATATATTTACTACTTCCTCTCTAAATCATTATTATTTATCTTGATCACATATTAGAGGTTTTTTTATATTATTTTACTAGTATATTAACAATTAATGTTTAATTCTAATCAAAAATAGAGATTATCGGTAGACATTTATGCTACCAATAAATCAGTAGATATCATGTTAATCCCCAACCAGTTATCCAGAATACACCCGGTCCAACCATTCCGGATAACAGGTTCAATACTATAACATATATATACCTTATTTTAAAGCCAGATTTTTGTCGCTACAACTGAAGTTAGTTTTCTATTTTTACAATTGAAAATTTAGTAAAGAAAAGTTATGTTGGTGTACGTATACGATTTTTGGCAAAATATAAACTAAAAATACAAAAACTTAAAAAAATAGTATTTCATAAACAACCAAATAAAACTAATTCTAAATTATACTCAAAGATTGACGAATGATTTTTGTTTATCACAGTTCCGTAAATCCAAAAAGTTGAATGTGCATGGAGCTTTTTGAGTTTCACAAATCATTTTGAAAAACTGGTAACATATTATCTTGGAGCTCATTCCCACAAAACTATTTTTTTGTGAAATGTGTTGGGAAACTGTTGCCAATCGCTCGTCTTGGCGGACCAACAGGCTAGTGCATACGTACTGAAAAATCATTGCGAAAACAACATTTTAAGTCTTGTTAATATAACTAAATAAAAATTCCCCATGGCGGAAACAGGGTGACACCGTGACATTGTCGCAGAAACAGAATGATCCTCTGCTGACAAATTGCCTTTAAAAGTATTAAAAAATGCACTAAAAACCACTTTCATGCAATTGCAATTTTTAATTAAGAGGCATTGCAGGGGCAAATCGGGCAGGGCGTTCCCATCACCATCTCAGAATTTCATGATTTTCTTTTATTGTGTTGCCTTACCCAAGGAAAGGACAAATATGAAATATTTTTGATTTAATTATTTTAGTTTTGGAGTTATGGGGGGTCAAAGTGCTCCAGAGGAGCAACGTCGGATTAATTTAGGGCCATTTTTGCCAGTTTATGGTTCCGACTGTGACTGGCTCAGAGGTGCTTCAGAGAATTTTATCATTTTATCCTATAATATACCTTGTATATTAACATCTCAATTTTAAAATTCATTCGAAAATTGTCAGAGCAAACTAGGATCCCCCAAAATACCCCCGATTTCATAAAAAATACAGTTTTAAAAATGCTTTAAATCTTGTCTCTGACGTGATACAGAAAACGTTTTTGCACAGTGCAGTTATATATCTTCAAGTGAATCCAATGTTGAAAATTTTTGAAGGCCCCCCGTTATGAGGCCCCAGACATGGTCCTTAGCGCTAATTTACGCAATTTCGAAGCATTGGTACAACTGAAGCCGATTTCCCACAGGATAACTATTGACATGGAGATGTAGTACCAACATAGTAGTTTGATATTATGAAAAAACATTTCTTGAAGGTACAACGGTTTGAAAGAAAAATGATAACACTAACAGTCCCTCAAGACTCAGCAATAAAGAACTTACACACAGTACTTCAAAATCAGCTTCGTAAAGCAAGTCAAAACACTGCTTCTGTAGCGTTAATACAAAGCGTAACACAGCAATCTCACTGGACAGGAGATCAGGAACAACGCGCTCTGGTATTTATAGAGGAGGCAAAAGTTACGAGGAGCTTCGAGAAGAGTCTATTTCTCGAAGATTCTACATAAAGCGGGGATTTTGATTACGTTATAGAAGGGAAATGTTAGGTTTTTATGTGTTTCTATTGCAGGAAAACCAACTTTCCGGCCCCATTGGGAAAATCGTGCCAAATGACCAAAATGTCGCCAAAAATAAGTCCCCTAAAGTGAAGTGATCGAAGCCCTAGAAAATACCTAACAGTATATTCTTGATGAATATTACATTATGTACAGTTATTTATAAAACTATATACACGCACAGGAACAATGAATATCCCTACTAGCAATTTTGCTCGGACTACCACCGGCCACGCAGCCAGCCGATGACGGCCAGAGCAAAATTGCAAGTAGGGATAAACATATCTCATAAAACTAAACTAAAACGAACTAACTCTTTCTCCCTACTTCTAGAAAAAAAAGAGTGTTCTCTAAAATGCGAATAAAAAAGTTCTCCCTCTTCGGTTTTTGGCCCAATGGCAATATAGCCAAAAGTCGTTCCCCTCCTGATGTAGGGCGCGGAAGGTGTGTCAGATCCAACACCATTCAAACAGTAAGATTTCGAACAATTGCTCTAAACTTTTACATAGGTTCTCAGTTTTCTATTTATGATTCAATTCAAACGGTGTCCTTGTTCGGACGCCATGTGTCTCGCGACAGTCCTCAACTAACAAATCAATATTTAGATAAATAATATAAATATCGTAATCGAAATATTCACAAACTGCTGTGTCGCTTGTCTGACTCCAACTTTAGAATTGGAATCATCTGATTTTCTAGAATGCAAAAAAATGCTGAAGTATCGTCTAAGAATGAAAGTAAAACAGATGCCATGAAGAAGGCCGATCATAATAAACAAGTAATCTTTAATAACACACCTTACATACCGGGTGTTTCAAAAATGACCGGTATATTTGAAAAATCAGTAAAAACTAAACGGACAGCGATAGAAATAAACCTTTGTTGCAATATGCTAGGGACAACAGTAAATTTTCAGGCAGACAAACTTTCAAAATTAGTTACGATTTTCAACAACAGATGGCGCTGCTGCGATTTGAAAGATATAGAAGAAAACACAGTCAGTGAGTTCGCCTTTCAGCTGTAAGCGTGTGCTGTTTGTTCACAGATTACAAGTTTGCTGTGAAAAAACGGTTTGTTCCTTAGAACAGAGGATTTTTCTTGTTGGAATTCCAGCGAAACACAGTGTTGATGCAACAAGGCGAAGTTTTCAACGGAAGTTTAATGTAACCAAAGGACCGATAAGCGATACACTAAATTATCTGTTTAAAAAATTTCAACGGACTGGGAGCGTGAAGAATGAACGTCCTTGAAAGGTAGGGCGACCGCGTACAGCAACCACAGAGGGCTATGCTCAGCTTGTGCAACAGGTGATCCAACAGCGACCTCCGGTTTCCACTCACCGTGTTGCAGATGCGGTCCAAATTAAGCCAACGTCCACGTATTCCATGCGCCAGAGTTTACACCTCTATCCAGACAAAATTCAAACTCGGCAACCCCTCAGCCCTGCTTCCATTAATGCAGGTGAGACATTCGCTAACGATATGGTGCGCAAAGGATTAATGACGGCGATATCCATGTGTGCAGCATTTGGTTTACTGACGAAGCTTATTTTTACTGGACAGCTTCGTCAATAAACAGAATGGGCGCATATGGGCCATATTATTGCTGAGCATGATGGATATGTGGAAAATATCGTAATTTAGATTTTTTCCAAACTGCAGCGCCATCTGTTGTAGGACATTGTAACTAATTTTGAAAGTTTGTCTGCCTGAAAATTTACTATTGTCCCAAGCATATTACAACAAACGATTTATTTCTATCGCTGCCCGTTTAGTTTTTATTGATTTTTCAAATATACCGGTCATTTTTGAAACACCCGGTATATACAAATTCCGAGAATATATAAACATCATACCAAAGGTGTGTATCGTTTCATCGTTCGAAAAAAGTCTGGTTTGTTTTTCTCCTCAACTGAACGCACCCAGTTCCAAAGGAGTTGAGTTGTTTTGCTTTTTGCGACAGCAATATGAAAGGGAAGTTCTGAAGAGAACTTCTGCTCGCTCGCCGTTGCCACCATTTACTTTAAGATTTGGCTGGTTGGTTTTCGTTTGTGTTCGGAGAGGGATAGCATTTTATTTCCGAACCACTTTACCGAAACTAAAGTTAAGTTGCACACAAGCACATTCAGCACTGTGGCGTAGTAAGTAGTATATGCGGCATACTATAGGACACATAAAAACTGCAGTAATTATTGCACTCTACAAATCGTGCTAAACAAAATATGATAATATCATCATATTTTATAACATTATCATCAAAAATGATGAAATCTAGTGATTTTACCATTTGATAGAATTATCATCAAAAATGATGAAATCTAGTGATTTTGTTTAGCACAATTTGTAGGGTGCAATAATTATTGCAGATTTGATGTTTCCTATAGTATGTCCCATATACTACTCTCCCAAAGTTTTTAAAAATTATAAGACATCACTCAAAAAACAAGATTCTGAATTAAAAACATTCTTTCAAACTACAGTCATAATATTTTTCATCAATTATTCCATTATATACAAATAAATAATTTCCTTTTCTAATCTTTTTAATAGCTTTCTCTGAAATAGTTGCTTTATGCTTTGGAAGATAAAAATCTTTTTCTTCATCATCTACTTTTAAAGTTACAACACAACCTTCTCCAAATTTTTCAGTATGAATCTTTCTTATATCTATCAAATCATATTCACCAATATCCAATTCTTTCAATTTA
>JAWZYV010012981.1:0-133484 GCA_038373885.1 Cheiracanthium punctorium | reverse complement strand
GTCACCATCTTCGAGGTGCCTTCTTATCCGAGGTCCCCTTAAAATACTAAATTTTCTCGTCTGCTTACCATCTGATCAATTCTTTAGTTTTTATCGTTTCATTCCTTTTGTATTCCAGTTGTGCGAGAATGAAGTTCTATATTCTTTTGTTGTTCGTAGTGAAATGACTTTATCACGCATTTAGAGAGTTGCTCTGCTTGAGGTTTGTTTTAAATGTAAATCGTATGAAAGAGCAAATATGTTTGACAAAATAAATATCCAAATGATGCAGTACCTGCTTATAGGAAACTTATCCAGCAATTTGATGCACTGTTATGGGGTTATTACTCTTGCTAGAAATCCGAGCAACTTCCTTGCCGAACAACTTTTAGACAGATTTTCTCTGTCGTTACCTTGACGACGACAATCTCCAACTTTTTACTTTCCGAACGAAAAAAATCTGAGTCGGCTGAAATTTCGGCCAATCAGATAAGCTTTCTGTTACGTCATCGACTGCAGTTCGAAGCTTAGCTCGAAGTGATAAAAATATGGTTGCGTGCAAGTGGAGTATGCAATTAGAAGTAGATTTTATTGATGAATTAATCATTATTTTGATAAATACAATCAATTTAAGTATCACAATCAATAAATAATTGCCGATGATCCGATGTAAATAAACCAACGAAAGGATTATGCTAGATACTGAGTCACGATAAGTAAAATAACAACCTCTCCAAATCAGCGATACCTTAACTTGACTTTTGGGGGTCTGAGAATGTTTACTTTTACAATAACTCCGCGTTTAAAGTCTGGCGAGAAAGTTGCTCCAGCAAAACGTTGCTCTGATTTTACATTAGTGTGACAACCCCATTAGAAGTAAATGAACGGGATTGTTGGTTTCAACAAGATGATGCAACATGCCATACAAGTAATGAAACCATGATATGCTAGAAAATATTTTTTGGTGATCGATTCATCTCAAACAATCTTTGGCCACCCCGATCCCTCGATCTGAGTATCCCGGACTTTTTTCTGTGGGGATATTTAAATAACAAAGTTTATGCAGGCAATGCTCAAACATTAGAAAATCTAAAAATTGCCGTTTACTCAAAGGATAAGAGAAGTCTCTTCAGCATGTTAAAATGCATTTCTATTAGCCAGTGGCGACTCGTGGGATACAGCAAGTACAGCCGGGCTGCACTTGAAATCATCAGCACATACTTTAAAATAATTTATTCTACTAATTTTCCTAAATTCAGATTAGAATTGTGGAATTCCTATGGTAAATTAAAAAAATCTCCAAAAAAAAACCAAACAAAAAAAAACGTTTTGTGGCCAGATCGCTCATTCAGAAAAAAAGCACTTTAATCTTCCAGCAATTCAATTGGGAAAATCTTTGGTTCAGCCCAGAGCGCAGATAAGAAAATTGGCAGCACCGTTGCCATGACAACGGTTACGTAAGCATTTCCTCCGGCATAGGCTATAATGGGGGTACGCAGCTAAGACTCAGCTCATTCAAGATTTTGAAAGGTCGGCAGCACCTGTGAATTCGACTCTCTGATTGGCTCGAGAAGTGAGGGAGGGAGTAAGGAGAATATTTGTTCGGCAAACTCTCGACTTTATATTGCTGAATTTATCAAGAAGGTAAACCTGAATAGGCGCTTATGAATGGACAATTACCCATCAAAGCAGTATTGTTTTTAAGTAAGCAAGAACTGGCATTTAGAGGACATGGCGAGCGAAAAAATTCTTTAAACATAGGAAATTTTAAAGAGCTTTTAAAATTATTGATATCTGAATTAAAACAACGCCTTTTTATGAGGGCATCACTGACCGATTCGCAAGTTTAAAAGAAAGGAGGATTGATTTGACTTATAAAAAATAAGTACGTTTTCTTTTTTTTTTTTTTTTCCTTTTCTTCTCAAGTTATCGTTACAAAAGAAAATTCTAAGGAAACTTCGAATCAGATACGGATTAATGCAATTTTGAGGATAAGAGCGGCTGGTTGAAATTTATGTCCATTTTATGGAATAGTAAAATAGGATCTCTTACATTTTTTTATGTAATTTCTTTTTTTTTTTTTCCCTCGGTGAGGGCTTAATCCGCCAGCTTTCGAATTCAATAATAAAGATTTTCCATTCCTGTCCGGAGGAGGGAGGGGGAGGCTCATATGCTTCCGGCTGCACTAACAGTTTTGACCACGGGCCGCCACTGCTATTAGCATGCGGAAACGAATTCAGCTTTGCATCCTAGAAAGTGGCGGATATTTTTAACAGTTATTATAAAGGTAAATTTTCTTTCTACGTGACGTTAACCCTTTAAAGTGCGGTGAACCCGCCTGTGAGGACATAAAACTGACATGTCGTTCTCAAAACTTGACTGTCGTTCTCAAAAGTACTCAAATATTAATTAATTTTCCAAGTTTTGATTCGCGAAGAATAAATTTGATGTCAATAAAATGTTAAGGGTAATAGTTACACGAGAATCCTTTAATGTTTCAGACCTAATTTCCGGTAAAATTTATTAATTATTTGTAAAATTGATATCAGGATTATTTCTATCAGAATTGACATCTGCTGAAAGATGGAGGCAGTGATGAAAATTTATTGACAAAGACGAATAACTGAGTACACTGTCCAAATGGACCGATCGCTGAAAAGGGTTGTCGTTGCCATCGCTCGATTTAACTACCAGCAACACGACGATCGACCGAATCGCCGATTGCGTGCCACAGAGCAAAATTCTTTAGCTCTTTCAAAGAAAAAGTTATTTAGCTCTATGGCATGCGATTATCGATTCGATCGACCGGTTCAACGGCTGCACTTTTTCAGCGTTACACATTATATCCAGTTGTTTTTCTATATCGATGTGAAATGTTTGCACTCCAAAGGGTTAGAAGTGCTTTTTGCCATTAGCATAAGAAATATGCGCTTTAAACTTTGTTGTTTGATGAATAATAAATACATGTGTCATGAGTACAGGAACTTTTAGACCAGAATTCTATAAAATACAATACATCCTTCTCACAACCGCATGTGATGCCAAATTGGTGTAATTGATGCAATATAAATAGTTTGGTGGTATCATATTAATCACATCTCCACGACTACAATGGCTATTTTCCTCTTCTCTGTATTCAAGCTCAATTTATCAGCCTTTTAATGTTCCTCCCCCTCCAAATTTTAAGTATAATAATGGCTGCTTCTTTATCTGAGAAGTTAATTTCACGCAGTGTAAATTTTTCAGAACAAGAAAACGAAAGTTCACCTCAAAACAGAATACTGCTTCTTCGCCCATAAAGAGAGTAGATTATATTGTCACTTTTTAATGTTTAATGCTAATAAGGAAAAATCCTTTTACTCACCTCTGTTTTTCTTTTCCTTCCAGGAAAGCGAATATGCCCAGGTAAATATGTAGCACTTATTGAAGTGTTTCAGTATTTCGTTGCATTCATGCAAAGATTTGAAATTTTACCAGCATCGGATCGACTAAACTTGGAAGGAGTGGCAGGGCTGACGTTTGAACCATATCCTCAACCACTTAGATTTATACCACGATGATGCTTTAATGTAGCTTCCATGCTTATTCCAGCTTGAAAATAAATACATTTATGTTTCAGGAAATAAACTAAAATCTCCATTTTGTCTGTAATAACGTATACATACATTCGGAAATTTAAGTAATAAAAAAAATGTTATTCAGAGTTCGTTTTCTTTTCTTTCGCTCAGATTTTACAGAAAATGTCTCCACATGATGCTAACACACCAGATTACCTGAGATATTTTTGTAGCTCTTTTTATCTGGGAAATTTATCAGTTTTAACCCCTTCGCCCCTGAATTTTGAATAGAGCAGATAAAAAAAATCAATGAGTGGATAGAGGTGCTGCACTATATGTAAATATCTTAAATATGAAATATTATAACATTCATCCAATTACCAAACTAATTAAAAAATGTTCTAATAACACCTGACAACAAAAAGAAAGTTTTTGTTTGTTTCCTGGTTCTAAGTAGCCAATTCTTACTAATTTCGGGTCCCAAAAAATGAATATGTAAATGAAATTCATTTACTAGCTCTTGTTTTCAAGATATACAGAAACCCATTGGAGAAAGAGACACAATAGCCTACCCATCTAATCAAAGGTACACAGAAGAAAAAACAGTTCTGTTTAATAAATATAATGCAGAAGATCATATTTCGTTAAAAAATCGAGATCAGTGAATTTTGTCTGATTTAATCTGTGGGGCTCATTCAAATGCTGTGCTTCAAAATCTGGACAATAAAAAGTCCCAGGTGTAGCGACTTCTTCAGCATTATCCTTTTCAATCACATAATTTGAAGGTTTGTTTATAAATTGGGAGATTAGCCGAGTAGGAAATGGCTCGAATGGCTGATGGAACATACGGAAAATGTATGATCCATAGTAGCCATACAAACCAGCCACAGTGACATTTTAATATATAAATTGGTACTTTATCTTGAAAACAAGAGCTAATCTCAACTTTTTATGGTGATTTTCGTGTTTAGCGAGACAAAATACTTCGGAAATAACTATGTTTGAACCGGAAAAATTTTTGGTGTTGCCTATGCCTAGTGTTACTAGTAATCATGAGTGCCATGCAAACCTGGAAGTAATCTTATTCTTTCGTTAAAATGAAATAGTATTATTATCCTTTCCTTCCCATCGTTCAGATAAGTTACAGTCACTAGCTGTACTGTGTTCAGGGTCCCTTCAAAGCAGCTCTGAAAATTACATTTAATGACTGGTTAACAACTAATACAGGAAAAAAGTATTTCTGTTTACGAAATCCCTGAACTCACTACTACAACATATTACCAAGATTTTACTACTCGAAACATAAGATCGGAGTTTTCTAGACCAACAATTTGATCATTCTCCAGAAATGCTTTTGCTAAGGATGGCTTCCTTGCTTATATTGTAACAGACCCAGGAGTATTTTGTGGAACAGGAATATTTTGTGAAAAACCCAATTTTTGTGCATCGAGTCAGATTTTGAATGTAGTTTGAATGGAGAAGGGCCATTCCTAGGATTCCATTTACCTATAGGTGCAGAAATCAATGATTTTGTTTTAGAAGAAGTTTCTTTTAAAAAAAAAAGTTTAAAGTGCATTATGTTGATCGAATTAGGGTTTCTTTCTTTCTTTTTTTCCCTTCTCCATATAATGATTGTTTTTTTTTTGTTTTTTTTTTTTAATCTTGCTCATATGTACCCCATACATGTTCACATGTGAACGAATGATGTCATTAAAAAAAATTAAGTAAAGAAATGTTTTACTAAAAATTCTCGAAAAAGACAAAGGAAAGGCTATTTAAACTTATTTTTGTTGTGGGAAATTGGTGATACTTTTTGAGAAAATAAAGAAATTAAAGTGTTCACATGAGCCCCCTCTCCCTTATATGAAACACTGCGATCCCTTTATTTTATATCTGAACTGTGAGTTTGTTTAGAAAGATAAAGGTAAATGTCGCTCAAATTTTCAGAGAGGAGGAAACTCGGGAAAATTCTGGAAATACTATCTTCAACAGAGCAGGTTAGTTTTTAGATAATACTGCATGTTTGAAAGAGAGATTAAATCATTGTCCTGTGTTTTATCTGTCTAGAAACTTCAAAATAGCAGTGTTGCAGCATTTTAAAAATCATTTTTTATCGGTAATATAATATGGAAAATCAAACTTTTTGTAGGGGTCATTCTAGTTATGGCTGGGGGATTTTCAAAGGACTTATTGAAAGGTAGGGCTTTTTTGTATATCTATCTATATATATTTATTTAAGCAGATAACAACATGGTAAAAATCCTCAAAACAGTCACAATTTTTAGTGTGTGCTACAAGATATGCCTAAACTGGCTACAAAATATGCCAAAACAAGATAAATCATGAACTCGTATTAGCACACTTGTTTACGACAGTGCTTATCAGGACAACTAGTGACGGAAGCTTTGCTGCTGATCTTTAAATTTTGTAGTGTATTCTAAAGAAACCTGTTAATTATATATTTTTACTGACCAGCCTTTTTTATTTTTAGAGAAACAATTGAATAGTTAAGAGAGAATGAGAATGAATCCTTTATCAACAAATAGTTGAAAGAAATTGAAAAGAGCAAACAACTAAATCTTCAAAATTAATTTCATTATTATCCAATAAAGCATGTTTGTCAAACGTAAAATTTTACCATACTCATTCCATTATCAGACTACTTTATAGAGAATGGTTAAAAGTGTATTTCCCCCCCCCCCCCAAAAAAAAAAAACTACGTGATTTTTATACGGAAACTAGCCGTGTACCTCAAGGTGTACCCGTCCTTCATACGGGAGGAAGCAGGTATTTTTCTAACACACGTGATTAAAATTCATTCAATCAGAGCAAAACTATCAAATCGTTTCACTCGTAAACTGGCATTACGGTAGTCAAATAAAACTTTGTGGAAATTTGTAATAGTTTGTTGCTCTAACGTCTAGAGTTCTACGCGCAACAGACGAAATTATCTGAGTATTAGCTGGTGGATCACACATTTCCCTATATTTTTTAACCAAAAATTTGTGATTAAGTGTCAATGATGAACGAAAACAATTTCGTTGATTGCCAGATTACACCCTGGTGTTCTCTGTTGAACTTCTGAGGGAATAAGTTTTTTTTTTTGTTTGTTTGTTTGTTGTTGTTGTTGGTTTCACCGAAAAAGAACTTTTATTTGAAATTTAAAAGTAAATTATTTTTAATCGTGGGTTAATATTGAAAGATAAGCATCATCTATGAAACTATAGCTCTTGAAACGGTTCCAATTTTTCCGATAATAACCTACCCCAATCGCTACCCCTGAAAGGGGTCAAACGCATATGCTCCTCTGAATAATTTGGATTAACAGATGTTTCTTTAATAGGCTTCCTAGAAATGTTACCACACATGTGAAGGAAATAAACTGCAAAATAGAATAGAAACAAAAATCCTACTCCTTTTGAAGCACCATCAAATTAATGGTCTATTTATTTTATTTTGATGTGCCTAAGAACTCCAAGAGTGTGCATTCTCAGCAAATCGGAATTCGTAATCTAATGATTCCGCAAACATGACAGAAGGAAATAATTTCACACTGTATTTTGTTTTGTATCGCCGTTTGTTACTCTACTCCTTACCTAGCTGCAATATCAACAGATTTAAGAATACAAGGATTCGGATTTGCTGCGAATAGCCACCCTGTCCTCGCGGAAAATGGGATTAAATCTTATTCATTTCCACGAGATTTTTAAAGCTAACTTAAATCATAAAGATACGAAATTATTTTGCGCGTGATGTAATTTTTACCTGGGAGATGATTAGGTTAAATTGACTTTGAAAGCGAATCACTGTACTCTGGATAGATGTTTCAAACTAACATTTTTTGTCAATTGCATAGTTTTTACGTCAAAGCCTTTTAACGACTTAATCGGGTTATTATGTTTTAATGCCTCTTTACACACATGACATCAAAATTATGTCAATTTCACTTGCAATATCTAACATGAATTGTTGAAAAAAAAATAATAATAATCTCACATTGTTCACTGATCTTCTTTTATTGGATACTAGCTGAAGTACCCGTCCTCGAAGGGCTAGTGAATTAAAATTTCCAAAAAGCAAGAACTTTCGTCAGCATTGTAGGAGTACACAGAATGGATGTAGTATGTTGCCAAAGTAAAGAAAGCCAAGTTATAATTTTCATGTATTGTTAAAATATTACAGGTTAGAGAGTAACTAAGTAATATCATTTCATTCGCTTTAGTCGTAATTATGTGATGCGCGAACGAATATTTACGCATATTGAAATAATTTTCACAAAATCTCAAAATTTAATTAACATTTTTGAAAAATTTGAAGCCTAGAATTTAAGTTGAGTGACAACCTATCCTGTCACCCAAATTCGTTTCATTCCCTGCAGTCTTTATTTCGTGATGCTGGAACAAATTTTCATCATTTTAAAACGATTTTCGAAAAATCTCAAAATGTAATCAAAATATTTTAAAAATTCTCTCTCTCTCTCAACGTCTATAAATTAAGATTAGCAACTACCTATCATATCACTCAATTTCGTATCATTCGTATTAGTCGTTATTACGTGATGTTTGAAGAAATATAAACGTATTTTGAGAGAATTTTCACAAAATCTCAAAATCTAATAAAAAGGTTTAAAAAATTGGACTCCTATAGTTTATGTTGAGCAACCATCTATCGTGTGACCAAATTTCATGTCATTCGCTTTAGTCGTTATTACGTAATACGGGAACAAAGATTCACTCAGTTTTAAACGATTTTCACAAAATCTCGAAATCTGATGGATTTTTTTTAATTAGATGCTTATAGTTTAAGGTGAGTGACCACCTATCATTTCACCATATACCATTTTTTCACCTTTGCAGTTATTACGTGATGTGCGAACACAAATTTACGCAGTTTGAAATGATTTTCGCAAAATTTCAAAATCTAATCAAGATATTTTTTTAATTCGATGCCTATGTTTTAAGTTGAGTGACCACCTATCATGTCACTCAATTTCATATCATTCGCTTCAGTCGTTTTTACGTGATGCTTGAACACAAATTTACGCAGTTTGAAAGGATTTTCGCAAAATCTCAAAATCCAATCAGAATTTTTTAAAAATTGGACGCTTATGTTTTAAGTTGAATGACCACCTATCATGACACCCAATTTCATATCATTCGCTTCAGTCGTTTTTGCGTGATGCTTGAACACAAATTTACGCAGTTTGAAACGATTTTCGCAAAATCTCAAAATCCAATCAAGATTTTTTTAAAGTTCGACGCCTATGTTTTAAGTTGAGTGACCACCTATCATGACACCCAATTTCATATCATTCGCTTCAGTCGTTTTTGCGTGATGCTTGAACACAAATTTACGCAGTTTGAAACGATTTTCACAAAATCTGAAAATCTAATCAAGATTTTTTAAAAATTGGATGCCTATGTTTTAAGTTGAGTGACCACCTATCATGATACCCAATTTCATATCATTAGCTTCAGTCGTTTTTACGTGATGCTTAAACAAAAAAAGCGTCAAGGACAGAATGACAGAATGACAGAAGGACAGAATGACAGACAAACTTTTTTTTGAGGGTCCCATCGGATTCCCGGGTGCTTGAAACGGATAGAAATCGCAAAATTTTTGAATTCCAAGAAATGTACAGACAAAAGTCTAATTTTATTTATATAGATTGTGGAAGTTTATTATTTCGCTCGTAGAGCAAATTTTATGCATAAGACTGTGAACCTACACGGATTTCTAATGCATTTCTAAAGTCATGACAAGACGTCTAAAATGACGTCAGTTTCACACGCGAAATCTAACTTAAATCATTGAAAGTAAAGTAGTTAGTTTTCTGTTTATACGGATCCACTTTTATCGGATACTAGCTGAAGTACCCGTTCTTCGCACGGGAATAAATGGACTTTTTGATATTACGATTTGTGGTGATTACTATTCATTGTAATAAACAGATATAGCGAAGTGGATATCGCTTTATATTGTGTCCAATAATCATGCATACCGAATTGCAAGGCAATCTTTTGTACGGTGCAGAAGGCCATGCGGCGTAGCGCAATCTAGTGGCGAGTTTTAGCAAAACGGATACAGCGAAAATATTTTTCGCATTCAGATATCGATGTATACGAATTTTCATGACTATCGGCTGGACAGTCCTGAAGTTCATGTGTTGACGCGACATCTAGTGGTAAGTTATAGAAAAATGGATAGCGCCAAACTCTTCCCCGTGTTCAAATATCTATGTATACCTATTTTCATAGCGATTATTTGCACAGTCAAGAAGTGATACACTGCAGAGCCATCTAGTGGTTCAATAAAGTAATGATTTGCTACAACGCCGTCAAGTGGCGAGTTATAGCAAAATGGATAACGCCAAAATATTCTCATTGTTCAAATATTATACTGATCTATGTATACTGATTTTTATAGCGACCGTTTGAATGGCCAAGAATTTGGCCTGCTGCAGCGTCATCTAGTGGCGAGTTAAAATAATAATGCATTGCAGTGTCATCTAGTGGTGAGGAACATCAAAAGGAACGCAGTTAGAATATATTCTTCGTGCTCAAATGTGTAAGTATAAAATATTTTATGCCGATCGGTCGAACGGTATAGAAGTTGATGCTTTGCAGAGCCATTTAGCGGCAAGTTATAGCAAAATGGATAGTGAAAAATATTCTCCGTGTTCTAATATTCGCGTGTACCAAATTTCATCGAAATCGGTTGGACGATATTCGCATAGCAAACGGCTAAACGGAATAGAATTCGACGTTGTGCTGCGGCACCAAGTGGCAAGTCAAGGAAAACGGATAGCATAAAAACCTTCTCCATCATAAAAGACTTAGGTGAACCAAATTTCATCGTGCAACGGTGCTCAACGGTGCTGGAGTTTTTCAACCTCATAAACACATACCAACTTTCATTTTTATCTATAACCAGTGTTATTATATATACCAGTCTCAAATAAATTCCAGTTTCAAATTTAAGCCTCGCCAAAGTGCCAACATACGCCATTTTGCAAGAGTTTTTTCAGGGAATCATTCGAAGCATTGACTTAGCAGCAATCAATATGGGAAATGGTTCGACCGCCAATTTATTTCAAAATTGGAATCCCTTAATACAGCCGATTTTTTTTTTAATTATCAACTATAATGTGTTTTATTCATCGTTACTCCGATGTACTAAATGAGAAGATTTCAATTTTCTGAAATTTGGCGGAATTCCCCCAACTTAAATCAATGTACTCAATTGGCGAGAATTGTGAAGTTAGATCGCTTGAAATCCCTTAATAACTGCATTATTTCTTCACGGATCATTAAAATTTAACGCTGTATTCTAATAAAACCTTTGCACTTGTTTTCAAAAATCTATTTCCTTAAGCTCTCAATAAATTGCGCCAGGCCGAAAACTGTGCAAACCGCTAGAACTCACTTACTCAAAATCCATATTTCAGCCATTTTATTTTTTCGCCAAACTAAAAAAATTTACACATTAGCCTCGGAAATCTTCAATTATTATTGTTTTGCGTGTAAAGCATTACATTCCTGCTCTGATTTCCCATGCACACGATATTATAATTTAAAAAAATAACCTTACGAATATAAACTAACAAAAAAAATCATTATTATTCTTTTATTTTTACTTTGAGAATTTAAAACATTTTATTCGGCAAAATCGCCACACATGGCAATCGCGATCCTTATTTCACACTTTTTTCACTACAGGGGTTACAATTACGGATAGCTTTTTGCGTGAAGAGCATAAAAAATCTCTTAAATTCCGGGAACGGGTGGACTTTCAAAGTTTTAAAGTGGACTACGATTTATTCTATATTATTTTACATATCTGTGCTAAATTTCAGGCCGATAGGTTCATTTTTGTGGATTTGTATACGAACGACATTTTATTCGGCAAAATCGCCACACATGGCAACCACGATCCTTATTTCACACTTTTTTCACTACAGGGGTTACAATTACGGAAAGATTTTTGCGTGAAGAGCCTAAAAAATCTCTTAAATTCCAGGAACGGTGGACTTTCAAAGTTTTAAAGTGGACTATGATTTATTCTATATTATTTTACATATCTGTGCTAAATTTCAGGCCGATAGGTCCATTTTTGTGGATTTGTATATGAATCAAATCCACAAACAAACAAACAAACAAACAGAATTTCATTTTTATTTATAAGATAAACACCATATGCAGACGGTGAGTCACGGGATTTTTTAAATTGCAATCACATGAAATGAAACCGCTTATTACAATTATCCAAATTCGTGTGGTTTTTAACCTGAAAACCTTATTGCCAAGGTGTAAATATCGCCTTTTTCTTCAATACACGTGCATATTATTGTCGTACCATGATGTTATATATGTACGAGTATATATAAACCTGCCGCGCGAAAAATTATCTAACTGATGGTGAAAGCCGCATCAAAATCCGCTGCGTGGTTTAGGAAGAGTTAGCTGATACCTCAGACAGATGCGGTTTTATACTATGTAGAGATACAAAAAAATTATGTCAGAGATTTGAAAAGATTTAAGAAGTTTCATTATAATCTGTAATATACCACTGTATATTACAGATTATAATGAAACGTTTACGGGTTTCGTAACTGATAACCCGTATCCCTTACGACACTTTTTAGAAAAAAATTCATAAAACCCAAAAATTTTGCACAATGTGTCACTAGTCCAAAAATTTTGCTGTGCAATTTCACGATTAAGGATTTTTCTGGAAGTTCCATAAACGTCATCGTTTTTTTCCAGTTTGTAGTGCAGCTTATAAAGAATCACCCTGATTTTTTTAGAGTCCTTACTCCAATTAGTTTATTTTAATTTGTGGACCAGTGTGTGATATTACGGTTGGTTCGATTAAAAATTTATGGTTATTTCTATATGTATATATCATATGGTTATACCTCTTAAAAATTTAGTCATCACAAACGTGAGAACCTTTATCAAAAAAAGGATAAAAGTAGAAAATTCAAAATGTATTAAATGCAATTGCACTTTTGTAACACCCCAATAACTTTTATGAGAGACATGAAAATTTAAGGGAACGTTCCAGAGAAAAATTAGAAAGACATACTTTTTTGTTTTAGTCTTTTGTTTTAAATTTAAAAAATCGTTTCGTTATGCAAACTTTTCGTTTTTGAAATTACTTTTACCAGTCAAGTTTGTCTGGCTTGAACCAGTAATCTCTTGCCATATTAAATTTTTTGAAGAGGCTTTTAAAAAATAAATTATTAGAAATAGAACTTCATATAAAAGCAGTAAGTATACATAAAAGTTTATGTTCTGATATAGATGGGCGGGTAGCTGTCAAGTGGTGCAAGTTAAAAAAAAATATATATCCTTATAAATAAAAATGAAATTCTGTTTGTTTGTTTGTTTGTTTGTTTGTTTCTGGATTTGATTCGTATACAAATCCACAAAAATGGACCTATCAGCCTGAAATTCGGCACAGATGTGTAAAATAATATAGAATAAAAGATAGTCCACTTTAAAACTTTGAAAGTCCACCCGTTCCCGGAATTTAAGAGATTTTTTATGTTCTCCACGCAAAAAGCTTTCCGTAATTGTAACCCCTGTAGTCAAAAAAGTGTGAAATAAGGATCGTGGTTGCCATGTGTGGCGATTTTGCCGAATAAAATGTTTTAAATTCTCAAAGTAAAAATAAAAGAATAATAATGATTTTTTTTTTGTTGTTAGTATATATTCGTAATGTTATTTTTTTTTAATTATAATATCGTGTGCATGGGAAATCGGAGCAGGAATGAAATGTTTTATACACAAAACAATAAGAATTGAAGATTTCCCAGGCTATTATGTTAAAATTTTTTAGTTTGGCGAAAAAATAAAATGGCTCAAATGCCGAGAAAGTGAGTTCTAGCGGTTTACACTGTTTCCGGCTTGGCGCAATTTACTGAGAGCTTAAGGAAACGGATTTTTGAAAACAAGTGCAAAGGTTTTATTAGAATACAGCGTTAAATTTTAATGATCCGTGCGGAAATAATGCAGTTATTAAGGGATTTCAAGCGATCTATCTTCAGCATTCTCGCCAATTGAGTGCATTGATTTTAGTTGGGGGAAATCCGCCAAACTTCAGAAAATTGAAATCTTCGCATTTAGTACATCGAGGTAACGATGAATGAAACATGTTATAGTTGATAATTTAAAAAATAAGGCTGTATTAAGGGATTCCACTTTTCAAAAAAATGCCTGGCGGTCGAACCATTTCCCATTTTGATTGCTGCTAAGTCAATGCTTCGAATGATTCCCTGAAAAAACTCTTGCAAAATGGCGTATGTTGGCACTTTGGCGAGACTTAGATTTGAAACTGGATTTTATTTGAGACTGGTATCTATATTAATAAAACAATGTGTGTAAACTGTTTGTTTGTCTGTGTCTCGCGTAGCTCGCAAACGGGTGATCGTAGACCTACCAAATTTTGAACGGAAATTCTCCATGACAGGTCCCGACACACCTGGAAGCGATTTTTTCAAAATTCGAACTATTTTAGGAAATATCGATAAAAACGTATTGCAAAAGGCTAATTTTTGCTTTCCGCCATTTCGTAATTGTAACCCCACAGTCAATTAAGCGACGATTAAGCTTATCTAGGTTGCCACATTCGGCAGTTCATTAAATTATTCAGACTCTTGAAGTAAAAATAAAAGAATAACGATTTTTTAAAATTTTGTCTAGATTATTTGTAAGGTTGTTTTTAAATTAAAATATCGTGTGCATGTGATATCAGAGCGGGAATGAAATGATTTATACTCAAAAGAAAAATGAAATTTGGAAATTTTCCGAAAATAAATGTGCAACTTTTTAATTGGTTGAAAAATAAAAGGGGTTGATGTGCGATTTTGAGGAGGATTCTAACGCTTGGCGCTATTTATCGTAATTTAATCGTCTGCTATTTGGGTTATGAATACACCTGCGTATAAGTTTCTGAAATTTTCATTCAGTTGGAATTGTGCATTTTTCTGAGCAGCTTTTCTGCATCTATTTCTAATATATTACATCCAGAAAAAAGGATGTTAGAAATATCAATTTTAATTTTGTTCAATCATACTCATGAATAATGATACACTTTCCAACTTAATAAAAGAAGGAACGAAAATAGGGAAGACCCATGGATTATAACTCTTTTTATATATAGCACTTTAGTGCGTATTTAAAATCTGAAAGTGTGTCAGATTTTCTATGATTCTAGCGCTTGGCGCAATTTAATGAGAGGGTATTTTTAAAAACAAGCGTAGGTAATCTTATAAATAAAAATGAAATTCTGTTTGTCAATTTGTTGATTTGGGTAGTATACAATTCCACAAAAATGGACCTGTCAGCCTGAAATTTTACACAGATATATGTAAAATAATATAGAATAAATGATAGTCCACTTTAAAACTTTGAAAGTCCATCCGTTCCCGGAATTTAAGAGATTTTTTATGTTCTCCACGCAGAAAGCTTTATGTAATTGTAACCCCTGTAGTGAAAAAAGTGTGTGAAATAAGCATCTTGGTTGCCATGTGTGGGGATTTTGCCGAATAAAATGTTTTAAATTCTTAAAGTGAAAAGAAAAGAATAATAATGATTTTTTTAGTTTATATTTGTAAGGTTATTTTTTTAATTATAATATCGTGTGCGCATAAGAAATGAGAGCAGGAATGAAATGTTTTATACGCAAAACAATGAGGATCTAAGATTTCCGAGACTAATATGTAAATTTTTTTAGTTTGGCGAAAAATAAAATGGCTGATAGGCCGATTTTTAGAAAGTGAGTTCTAGCGGTTTGCACAGTTTTAGGCTTTTTGGCGCAATTTACTGAGAGCTTAAGGGAATAGCATTTTTGAAAACAAGTGTATAGGTTTTCTTAGAATACAGCATTAAATTTTAACTATCCGTGCAGAAATAATGCAGTTATTAGGGCATTTCAAGCGATGTAGCTTCAGAATTCTCGCCAATTGAGTACATTGATTTAACTTGGGGGAAATCCGCCAAATTTCAGAAAATTGAAATCTTCGCATTTAGTACATCGAGGTAACGATGAATAAAACATGTTATAGTTGATAATTTAAAAAATGAGGCTGTATTAAGGGATTCCACTTTTCAAAAATATGCCTGGCGGTCGAACCATTTCCCATTTTGATTGCTGCTAAGTCAATGCTTCGAATGATTCCCTGAAAAAACTCTTGCAAAATGGCGTATGCTGGCACTTTGGCGAGGCTTAGATTTGAAACTGGATTTTACTTGAGACTGGTATATATAATAAGACTGGTTATAGATAAAAATGAATGTTGGTATGTGTGTAGGAGGTTGAAAAACTCAGCACCGTTTCACCGATCACCATGAAATTTGGTTCACCTAAGTCTTTTATCATGGAGAAGGTTTTTATGCTATCCGTTTTCCTCTAACTTGCCACTAGCTGGCGCAGCAGAACGTCGAATTCTATTCCATTTAGCCGTTTGCTATGCGAATATCGTCCAACCAATTTCGATGAAATTTGGTACACGCGGATATTAGAACACGGAGAATATTTTTCACTATCCATTTGCTGTAACTTACCGCTAAATAGCGCTGCAACGCATCAACTTCTATACCGTTCGACTGATCGGCATAAAGTTTTTTATACTTACACATTTGAGCACGAAGAATATATTCTAACTGTGTTACTTTTGATGTTACTCACTCACCACTAGGTGGCACTGCAATGCATTATTATTTTAACTCGCCACTAGATGACGCTGCAGCAGGCCAAATTTTTGACCATTCAAACGGTGGCTATGAAAATCAGTACTCATAGCTATTTGAACAATGAGAATATTTTGGCGTTATCCATTTTCCTATAACTCGCCACATGACGGAGCTGTAGCAAATCATTACTTTAATTAACCACTTGATGGCCCTGCAGTGTATCACTTCTTGACTGTGCGAATGATCGCTATGGAAATAGGTATACATAGATATTTGAACACGGGGAAGAGTTTGGCACGATCCATTTTCCTATAACTTGACACTAGATGTCGCGTCAACACATGAACTTCAGGACTATTCAGCCGATCGTCATGAAAATTCGTATGCATCGATATCTGAATGCGAAGAATATTTTCGCCGTATCCGTTTTGCTAAAACTCGCCACTAGATTGCGCTACGCCGCATCGCCTTCTGCACCATAAAAACGATTGCCTTGAAATTCAGTATGCATGATTATTGAACACAATATAACGCGATATCTATTTTGCTATATCTCTTTATTACAATAAATAGTAATCACAACAAATATTAATGTCAAAAAGTCCATTCATTCCCGTGCGAAGAACGGGTACTTCAGCTAGTATATATATATATATATAAATGGGATTAACACCATTTTCCTTTTATCAGGCAGATAAATCTACAAGTGAGTGAATGAAGTGGAATAGATCTTGACTCAATAACCTGCCCACAGGTTGTGTTCATTGTTCAACTCAAAGAAACGGACCAGCCAATTGGCAACTAAGTGGTACCATTTTATTAAATGACTCTATGGCATGGGTAAATAAATGTTTACGCTCTTAAATTACCCAAGAAAGCACAAATTCTGAATTCATGTAGAACTGTAAATTTTAAAAACTAGCTCTTTCAAAATATGAAGGTTTTGGACTTGCCCTCTTTAGAAGTCAAGGGGCATTTGTCCCCAGGTGCAGCACCCAAGGGGCGTGAAATTGTACATAAAAGCTAAGCTAACTGCATTTTGACAAATAGAAGGGGGCGCAAAATGTTCTGTTGTCCCTGGGCGCAGAAAGCCCTAGCCACGCCTCTGTCTCTGATATGTTCCGCGGGCCGGATCTAAAGCCTTGGTGGGCCACATCTGACCTGTGGGTCGGAGGTTGCCTATATGCAGGGCTGACTGGCCAGGGTGCCCACTGTCTGCAGACGGGTGGACTCCGCCAGGAGACCCTAACTTTAACTCTTTGGCATAAATATTTCGGATGTAAAAGAAAGAAAGAAAGAAAACAGAGCGATTCTAATTTCTTTTTCCCCACGCCTGACTTCAGCCTAATTCCGATATTCTTTTAAATGTTTCCACTCTTACAGAATAGAATCCACTGTTTTACTTCAACGTGGGTCGAGAGGAACATGAGACGGTAGCGCCAAGATGTGGTTTCAAAAAAAGTACCGTAAATGCATTTTCTTTGACCTTTTTAACCCTGCCGTGAACGCCATTCCAAACTGCACGTCTTTCATAGCTGTCTTTCTTAAGGTAACATATTATGGCGGGGGGGGGGGGGGTCTCCAATTCCAGCATGCATAATTTTTTATTGTACTTCTCTTTAGCTGACCCACTATACCCCATTTGCTGAACCCGTGTACCCCTACATGAGGTACAGTGTGTCAACAAAAAGTACTTAAGAAAAATGGTTTTCTCTTTTTTTTTTTTTTTTTTTTTTTTTTTTTGTAGACTAGGGGCCAAGGCCCCCAGACTCGCTACGCTCGCTTTTCATATGAGGCATTCGGCCCCTAATAAGGCTTATTCGTAAAAAAGAGATAATTTCAACAGACAAAACCCGAAGATTGGATCAGATAAAATGTTACTGAGCTACACATTGCTTGGTTCTTGCAGGTTCATTGGTACATAAAAATTTAAACTTCACACTACAGTAGATCCCCTCCCTCTCATAACACGGAAGCTATTTTGTTATGGGAATCCGTGTTGTACGGGTCCTGAGCTATACTCCACCTGGAGTGCGGACTCCGCTTATAATCGCTGGAAAAATTATTTGCACTCTTCAGAAACACAATGATATTTAATGTTGCCATTCAAAGTTATATTAATTAGGAGCTAAAGCATAATAAAATCAGAACATCTGTTTCAGCTGTATTTTTAATAATGTAAAACCTATTAGACACCTTGCGAATTTGCCACCCATGGTGATTTTTCATTATTGGGCGACTTGCGTACATGTAAAGTTAATAAAAGCTACGGAACAGATAGGATAGCTTGCCACCAATGGCGACTTTTCATTATTTGGCGATTTACACATGCTCACAACCTATAATTACTGTTCATTTAAGGTTACCGGAAAACCGTTATCCATATTTTCATTTACATAATCGTTTGCAGATTGGCGTACTTACCACCACGAATTATACCATCTCGTCGCGCTAGCAAATATCCAAAGTGTACTGTAACTGCTATAATGGCATAGTTAACGCCGCCAAATATTTCTACTGGTAGCCAATAATCCAGCTGGACCGAACCGGCTTTAAAATAATCTGCATTTTAATTATTTTTCATTTTCAAGATATTAGTTATTCTGTTTTGGAAAAACGAATAATCGCTAATTCTAAACTCCTGTTGTCTAAGCGAACTTCCCAGACAGCACAAAAGCTTAAATCAAGCTTGACATTTCTTTGAATTTGACGTATTAATACAAGCTTGACAGTTCAACTCATTTTAAGCTGGCAGCAAGCTCGCAGGAGTCAAGATGAACTGTCAAGCTTAAATACAGCTTGATTTAAGCTTGACAATTGATACTCGCTTGATTTTTCCTTTTTAAAGCGAGCGTTGATGGCGCCATCTGTGAAAGAGAATGGACATTGATTGTCTTAGCGTTTCTCAAATTTGCTCAATAAAGAAAAGTTCGTAAAAGTTATGTTTTATTTTATTATAACACGAGGGGAATTTTAGTTTTATTTACATCTAATTAACATTAGTAATTCCATTAACTAATTAATTAGCCCTAAAAATAAATTTTAATATAATTAACACAATTTAGTTAGTTAATATACTTCACTTTATGGGTGGTAGAATGAGGCGTAATCCGGCCTCCACAAAATAATTAATCAGTCATAAATGTACTTGCCCATAGAATTAAAAAAAAAAAGATTCTATATTTCCAAATATGGAAATTCTTCAAAATAAAATACAATTATACTACGAAATTGATTTCAAAATCAGTCATTTGTCTCGATTTTGGCCAGCAGTATTGCTCAACGATGAGTGTTGCGATATTGAAAGTTTTAAAACGTGTCCTGCTTTTAAGTTTATATTATGCTTATTTCCCTATTAGTAGATTCTATAAGACACACATAACATTATTTAAATTTTGATTCATCCCATGGAAAAATAAAAGAAACTTATCAGCATCGCCCATACTTATCGATCTGGCGTGACAACAGTCACTTCAAACTTTAGTCATAGCTGCCCGAGGCATAATGGCCGAACGGTTAGCACGTGGACTTTCCAGCCTAAAGTTCCTGGGATCGAACCCAGTCGCCGACTTTGATGGAACAGGTTAACATAACTTAAAATTTCAGCATAGAGGGGGGAAATGCGCGGAAAAATAAAGCATGTGGGGTGCGTTCGCCAGGGGGAGCCCCGTGTATTTAGAATTTTTTTTTTTTTGGAACATTTTTTAAGCTTGAAATTAAGCTTGCTATGTCAAGCTTGATCTGTCAAGCTTAGTGTAAACTAGAACACTTGATTCAAGCTTGCATTAAGCTTACACGCTTGAAATTTTCAAGCTTAATTCAAGTTTATTGACTTGATAAATCAAGCTTGCTGCAAGTTTGCTGTGCTGTCTGGGTTACTATTGGAAAATTGTCAACTTTGTGTAACACATTTTGAGTTACTTATTTCATGTAGTTTTTATTTTGGCGTAAAATGGGTGTATTTCTACTTCATGTTTGACAATTTCACGTGATACTACGTACTTGGAAACGCTTTATTGAAAAGGAAGGAATGATTTTATGCCAAATCTGGCAACCATTCTGTTTATTTTTTCAGTTTTTTATTAACATCTTCTAAAATAAATCGATTTTCGAAATTTAAGTCAGCTCATCGGGTTCCTCGGATTTTTTCGAATCTGTGGGCAGCTTAGTCGAAACTCAAATCCGTACGGTTTAGGAGAATACGCGAACAAGCTTTGACAGCGCCCTTTACTTTTTTTTAGAATAGAGAGATACCCAAATTAAATTTCATACTGTTCTGGAAACTCGCGGAATCTTTTCGCAATCGAAAGATTTCGTTTTGTGTACACAGCTATTCTCATGTCCAATCAAACGATTTATTTGTGATTAAAAAAAAAAAATGATAATAAATCGTGTAATCTGGAAAAGCTTTTTTAAACGAATTTGAATCCCAATTGTATGACGTCATATTCACTTGAAAAGGGTAATTTTGTCACGCAAATGATTTACTTTTTTAACTCTCGGAAATAGAATGATGCTGAAAATAGCGAAAAATCGCTTAAAAAGGAGGGAACGGGTGGATTATCAAATTTTTAAAGAAGCGCAGATTGTTTCCTATATTTTTATGCATGATCATGAAAATTTTCAGGCGGATCGTGCAAACGGTGAAGAAATTATTAGGCTTTTTGTGTTAACTTTGTAAATTTCACGCGATTCTAGATACTTGGAAACGCTTTGTTGCAAAGGAATGAATGATTTTATGCCAAATCTGGTAACCATTCTGCTTATTTTTTTCAGTTTTTTATTAATATCTTCTAAAATAATTCGATTTTCGAAATTTAAGTCAGCTTAGCAGGTTCCTCGGAATTTTTCGAATCTGTGGGCAAAACTCAAATCCCTACGGTTTAGGAGGAGATCGGTCGACAAGCTTTGACAGCGCCAGCGGCCTTTACTTTTTTATAGAATAGAGAGAAACGTTCCTTAGAACTGAACCAAAATTAATTAGGATAGCCAATAGACCAGAAAACATAATACGCTAGTTTGATTTTCTGTTTTTAGAATATTTAAAAATCTAAAAAGTACCCCACTGTATACTGTTCATACATTTATGTTTGTGGAAAGAAGTTGAAAGGTTTAAAACTTTATAAAGGACGTTATAAACTCTTTATGAACCGACAACACACTGGACTAGATCAGTGTTACACGAACTTTTTGCATTTATATACAAGATTGGTAAAAATATGAGAAATATTTCACTGACCAGCATCAGTCAAAAAGAATGAATAATGAATGTATAAACATGTTTTTTTTATTTAATAAATCAAGTATTGTACAAATATAATTTTTAGTTCGAATGACATTTGCTGCTGATTTTTTAAAATGTTTTATTTGTTTAATAATTAAATTTTTGGACACTAAGAATTTGGTATTCTCCAAATCAGTCTGGGATTTTTTTTTTTTTTTTTTTTTTTTTTGGTTTGTAAGTTTCTACAATGTGAGCATATAACACCAGAAGCGGATCTACGGGGGGGGGGCTATAGGGGCTATAGCCCGCCCCCCATTGAAAATGAATTTTGACTAGATAGAATAGAGTTTTGATGCTTAGTTAAAAACTGCGCGTCTAAAATTTTATTTTGAAATTTTAATTTACTTTTTTGATTTATTACTTTGATTTTTAGACTTGACCTAAATCTAATGGTTTTTAACCCTTTCGTCCCCAGGCTACAGGTATTTTCAAAACTTGAGTCCAAGGACTCGCCCGAAATTTCGTCTCCTCCTTGAAACATTTTGGTTTCTTTAAAGGATGATCAGTAACCTTAGTTTTACTATATATACGTGAGTAGCGCAGAACAGCTAATTGTTTGAACGGGTTATGGCAAATGCAGAGAACAGTGTTTGAGCGATGATGTCCATTCACCCCCTGCAAAGTCATAAAAAGGGGGAGCTAAAAATACATATAATTCACTGTTAAACATAAACAGTCTTTGCGCGCCTCAGATCCTGTACTGATATGTACCTGATGTGGGATACCTTATGATAGATGTACACACAGACCTCAAAATACACATAGACCGGACACCCCTATGATTTCTCTGTGAATAAAGTGATCGGAGGCAGTGGGAGGGGCTTAGAGCTACCAGATGGTCCCGAAGATGGTTTACAAGTTCACGACGTGAGTAGCGCAGAACAGCTAATTGTTTGAACGGGTTATGGCAAATGCAGAGAACAGTGTTTGAGCGATTATGTCCATTCACCCCCTGCAAAGTCATTAAAGGGGGAGCTAAAAATACATATAATTCACTGTTAAACAGTCTTTGCGCGCGCCTTGTGTGGTGCGCGTCTCAGATCCTGTACTGATGTGTACCTGATGTGGGATACCTTATGATAGATGAGCACACAGACCTCAAAATACACATAGACCGGACACCCCTATCATTTCTCTGTGAATAAAGTGATCGGAGGCAGTGGGAGGGGCTGAGAGCGACCAGATGGTCCCGAAGATGGTTTACAAGTTCATGAACAAATTATCGGAACTCTTTCGCTTTGGAGAAAGGGGAAAGCGCAGCGACCCCCCGAAGGAAGAGGGGTGAATTCGCCAATCGTCATCTTTGGGACCCCCTTGGCAGCTGACCGCTCCTCCTACAGCTAACAGCTCCCGATGATTTTAGTCACAGCGAAAGCATAAGGGTTGTCTGGTCTATGTGTATTTTGAGTCTGTGAGGGATGTACATAGTGAGGGGATGGGGGAGTGTAACATAGACATCAAATGACTAGGAATCCCAAGTGGCTATGTCCTGTATCATTGTGAAAGGTTTTGTTCCGCCATTTTGATTTTCAGGGGTATTTTGAAAGAATACTATTATTATAACTAGTTTTCCTTACCTGGTTTTCGTATATTTACTGTTTATACAAAAGTACACCCGTTTTGAATGTTTAGGAATGGTGGAAGAATTTCTTGGAAGTACTGTAGCCCTTTCTAAGCAGGCTTCATAATCTTAGCCCATTGAAATTGATTTCGCCGATTGGTCGTTCTTTTCGGTGAAGCGCTAGTGTGATTCATTTGTTCTCTATTTAGCCCCGTCCGTGTGTAGAATTCAGTGGCGGCCCGTGGTCAAAACTGTTAGTGCAGCCGGAAGCATATGAGCCCCCCACCCTTCCTCCGGACAGGAATGGAAAATCTTTGTTACTGAATTAGAAAGCTGGCGGATTAAGCCCTCACCGAGGGAAAAAAAAAAAAAAAAAAAGAAAAAAGAAATTACATAAAAAATGCAAGAGATCCTATTTTACTTCCATAAAATGGACATAAATTTCAAAGAGCTCTTATCCTCAAAATTGCATTAATCCGTGTCTGATTCGAAGTTTCCTTAGAATTTTCTTTTGTAATGATAACTTGAGAAGAAAAGTAAACTTACTTATTTTTTATAAGTCAAATCAATCCTCCTTTCTTTTAAACTTGCAAATCGGTCAGTGATGTCCTCATAAAAAGACATTGTTTTAATTCAGATATCAATAATTTTAAGAGCTCTTTAAAATTTCCCATGTTTAAAGAATTTTCTCGCTCGCCATGTCCTCTAAATGCCCGTTCTTGCTTACTTAAAAACAATACTGCTTTGATGGATAATTGTCCATTCATAAGCGTCTATTCAGGCTTACCTTCTTGATAAATGCAGCAATATAAAGTCGAGTTTTCCGAACATATATTCTCCTTAACCCCCCCCCCCCTCACTTCTCTAGCCAATCAGTTAGTCGAATTGACAAGTGCAGCCGTCGTTAGAAAATCTTTCATCAGCTGTATCTTAACTACATACTCCCTATGCTGGAGACACTGCTTACGTAGTCGTAGCCATGGCAACGGTGCAGCCAATTTCGTTATCAGCTATGAGGACTGTACCGCGACTCACAGTTGAATTGTGGGAAGATTAAAGGGCTTTCTTTTCTGAATGAGCGATCCGGCAATTACTACAATACGGTGTTTGGTATTTTTTTTGAGATTTTTTAAAATTTACCATAGAAATTCCATAATTCTAATCTGAATTTAAGAAAATTAGTAGAATAAATTATTCTACTGGAAGTATGTGCTGATAATTTCAAGTGCAGGCCGTCAGTACTTGCTGTATCCCACGAGCCGCCACTGGTAGAATTTAATTTAAATGCAAATATTATGGCCTCAAGAAAGCGGTCATTAAATCGTAATATAGGAGATTATTTTATGAAAATTCCGAAAAATGATAATTTGTCTAGTGAGAGTGAAAGCGTAAATCATCAGGAAGAAATCCTAAATGCACAGCCCCAGAACAAGCTATTTCAAGAACAGCACTCACAAAATATACCACATGCATCAAACAGGCAGTTTGTAAAGAGGTGCATTATTAGAAAGAATACAATGGAAAAGAGAGGAATCATTTAAATTAATTTTTTCAGACATTGTTTTTCCTATGAAGTCCTAGCAGGTTCGAGTACTTTATTTTACCGGAAATTCGCACACCTTTCTCGAAATTCGATTACGTAATACTATATGTAGGCATAAAAATGAAATATATAGGCGACATGTAAAAAATCGTGCCAAATGTCGCCAAGCTTGGATAACCAGGGCCTCTGAGAGAAATTTTATAAGGCGGGGCGAAAGCCTTCCCGGCCCCTTTCGTAAAGCATAAAAGTTTCGAAAAAACAGGAGGAACGGAAGGGATTTTTTTGTAAAACTGGTCTTTTTAATGATTTTCATATAAAATGCTAAAAGGAAAGAGAGTGGGAGGAAAGTTTGATACTGTTACTTTTAATTCATGTTCGAAGATTGAAAAAAAAATACTAATATTTAAATGGTAGAATTAACAGTTCTGCCATGTAAATCATTTTAGAATTATCCCAGATAGCACAGTTGTCCATTTTATATCCATTTCTGATCCATCTCACCCATATTACGTCCATGTCTATAGATAGACATCCAGAAGACATCTATTCATGGAAAATCCAGAAAATGTCCATGAATAGACCAAAACTAGACATGGAATTTTCAAGTCTTTTTTATAGACGTATCCCAGATAATCCATAGTACCTTAGTGAAATGGCAAGAAGCATGGATGGAGATGTCCAAGACGTGACCTAAGTAGGTCCATATATAGACATTGATGTCCAGGACTTGCCCATACTAAGTCCATAAATAGGCAAGCACGTCCATAATTACGCCTATATAGATGTCTATAAGACGTCATATGGGCATCCTATAGTGCCATATTGACGTAAAAGGGACGAGTATCCGATGAATCCTGGATGTTTAATGGACATGTCAACTTGTCTATATGACGTCTTCTAGGAGGGTTCTGAACAAGTTTGTGTTATCTGGGATGCATTCGAAATTTAGTCTGTTTAAAAGAAAAAGATTTTAATTACAGATCTATAAATGAAATTCTTAATGCATTCTGAAAAATTTACGGACACACTTTAGCTGAACACAGGCTCCTGGGCGATGCTCCGCCTGTCCCCCCCCCCTCTCGTAGGGCCTGTGGATAACTGCACCCAAATTATTGAAGACCCAGTAAGTTAGCCCTCCCCTTTACCCAATCCTAGATCCGCCACTGTGTAATACCACCATGCGAGTCAAAAAAAAGGGCTGGGAGACACAAATATTTATTTTATTTTTCTGTGGAGCATGTACATTAAAAATTTGTAACATACATCCTTTATGACCGAGCCATAAGACAATTGCCCACCTGCCACCGCTCCCCTCTTGCTGGGCCTGCCAGGAATTTGCAGAATTCTGTCGATACTGTGGAAATGGTCAAAACAGACTCGCAAAGAATGCAAAGTAGAATGTGAAACTAATTGCTCCTGTCATGACGCTCTCATAACCTTTCCAGATAATGGATTCCGATGGCTGAGAATAACCCCTTAAGGTGCGTTCAGACTAGCATTTTTACCGTTCTTATTGAAGCTAATGTCGGAAAAATCGTAAGCACAAAAAATCAGAGCATTCACACTTTGGACTTGAAAGTTTTGTAATGACGTATTCGCATCGGTTGGGAGAGGGGGATTCTAGGTGAAACGAAAAAGGGTTGAGTATGGTGCATGTGGGAAGAATGATTGATGTTAACATCCTTTCCCCACCTTGAAAACATATCAACAAAAGAAGAGGGAGAATCATAGAGACATTAGGCACCGATTTAGAAAGAACTTAAATCCCAGAAAACTGGTTTTATCGTCGCAAACTGACGTCATAACTAAGACCAATAGCTACTATAAGAACTCGACCGCAACAGTAGGGGATTGGGTGAGCAAACGTGGGTTTTTCTTTCTGTGCGTCGTTAATGAGGTTTAGTTTCTTTTTTCTATTTTTGATTAGGCGGGAAACAATATTTCTGGGGTAATTGGCTTCTTGTGCAAGTTTTATAAATTGTAGTTCTTCTTTTAGTAGTTTTTGGTTGGAACATATTTCGAGAGCTCTATTAATATGGGAACGAAGTATTGAGATTTTATAGTTATAGGTAGTTTTTTGATGAGTAGTAAACTATTTTATTGTTATTGGTGGGTTTTCGATAGACGGTAGTTTCGATATTGTTTGGAGTGGTTCTTATTATTTAACGTCGAGGAAGTTTAAGCTATGGTTTTGTTCTATTTCTATAGTGAATTGTATATTTTTATCTAGAGAGTTTATTTCGTCGAGAATATTATCAATTTTATTGTTATCTACTATTGCGAAGATATCATCAACATAACGAAACCAATATTTGATGTGGGGGTTATCCCCCTTACGGGCACGGTTGGAGAATTAAAAAAAAAGAAACTAAACCTCATTAACGACGCACAGAAAGAAAAACCCACGTTTGCTCACCCAATCCCCTACTGTTGCGGTCTCGCTGTAAAATTCTCCAACCGTGCCCGTAAAATGAACCTCCGTATCCCAATTAAACCCAATTGCAATATTTTTAAAAGAATTCGATCCGATAAAGACAAAATAAAGCCTTTAGAAACAGCAGGTGTCTACAAAATAAATTTTACTTATAAAGAATCTAACCTTCCCGGACATTACATCGGTGTAACAAAAAGAAAAATTAAAGACAGAATTAAACAGCACATTAACGATATAAAGTGTAATAGACAAAGTACTGCCCTCTCCTGCCTAGCCTTAAAAGAAAATATTGATATAGATTTCATAAATGTTAAGAAAATAGTTAACTACAATAACCATAGTTATAATTTAAAATGGGAAGCGTTAGAAATAATAACACAAGAGGGAGCCGTCAACGACATGACGCATGCACAGATAGAGGAGACGTGTCTTGAGTTGGTGAAGCGGGGAGCGAGCTCAGTTCCGAAGATGGCAGCAACCTAGCTCCCGAAAGCGCTAAAATGGTTCTTCTTTTTAAACTTTTACGGAGATTTGATTGGCTTTTAATGATTTTAACTTTATACTAAGGTTTCTGCATGCTTGATTTTAACTAAATGAAATTAGTTACTCATTTAAAGTGCAAATCACAAGTGAATTTGTCATTTTTATGTAAGGGGTTTAATTGCATTGTTCTCAGCTTAGTAAAAATAACAAGCTTTTATGCAAAAGTTACATCATGACCATTTACAATTGCAACAGTGCCAAGGAAGTTAAAGAAACAGGTTGCATTTTTGAACTGCAGCATGTTTAAAAACAGTGGGTTGAAAATTTTTGGACAAGGGTCCAACATGGTCACTTAAAGGGGGTTTTGTGGTCTCTTCTAGAGGTTTTTTAACATTAAGTAGGTAGGGAGAAAAATCTGTGCCTTAAAAAATTGGTTGTTGTTGGAGCCGCTCACTTAATAGGGGTGGTCGCTACTCACTTCTGCATATTCTTTTTTTCTGGGGAAGTGCTCCTGCCCAGGTAAAAATATAGCACTTAGTAAAATGTTCTCTATTTCAATGGTGACTTGTCAGGTGATACAAGTGCAGCATTTTATCAATGTTTTTATTTTCCTTTCATTATAAATTACTTTTTTTAGAATTTGAATTTTAACAACTTTTTTTTTTCTGGAGGGGGGGGGGGGGGGTTAAGCAACAAACAGATCTGCATAATCACGTGCCAACACTGTCATACTCATTTATATTGTCCCCAAGACTTTACAGAAAATTTCTTCCCAAAATCAAGATGCTAACTAGGTTAGATAAGATATATTCATAGTTACTTTAGTCCAGAAATTTATCAGTTTTATTGCAGAAAATAGGCAAGACTTGTTTAATTGCTCAACTTTTTTTTTTTTTCCCTTAAAAGACATTCATTTAACTTACAAAGTTCTAATAAAAACTGACCATAATTTCCCTTTCCCTCATCTGTTTTAAGTTTTATTCACTCCAAATAGACAATCATTAGGTTCTTCATTGCTAATGATAGCAATTAACCCAAAGTATGCCAAATGATACCACGAGGGGCTATTCTCAGAAAATCTGAATAAGATTTTGCAAACTTAGGGACAGAAGAAATTCCTTTCACAATACATTTTTCTTTGTAGATATAATTTAAAAATTACTACTTAAAATCTGTTAAAAGCTAGAGCACTTTCAAGGGCTTGGTCACCCCCCTCTTCAGTAGCACATGTTTCATCTCTCACTGGTGTTGTCAGAAACTTTCGCCATCTATCTTCTATGAGGGAATATGTGATATTGTTCATGGCACCATCTTAGTCATTGTGGAGTGTTACCATTCTCAGGGCAAAATCTATTTTTTTAATTATTTAGCTTTTCTATCTTGTCAAAATCAATCTGAACTGGTCCATTGTTTACAGTTCTGGCAAGGGCTGTACCATTTTTTCCGTACATAGTGTATTCATAAATGATAAAACATTCGGCGAAAATGATACTGCCCTTGCCAGAACTGCAAAGAATAGACCAATTAAGATTTATTTTCACAAGACAGAAAAGCAAAGTAATTTTGAAAAAAAAAATTTGCCCTGAAAATGGAATCGCACTACATAATGATTACAGATGGTACAGCATCACATTCACTCATAGACGATGGATGAGTTTTTGAGAAGCCAGTGAGAGATGAAACATGTGCTACTGAAGGTGAAGGTGAAGGAGTTCTTGAAAGTGCTTTAGATTTTTATGCATTTTAAATATTAATTTTTAAATTATACAGTCAAGCCTCGTTATATTATCACTCCGACTATATGGTCATTTTTGAAAAACCCCGGCTGACTGAATAGGAATTCTATACATTTTAATATCGCTTATATGGTCATGCCATCATAGCTATACCCATTTATATGGTCACTTTGATCTTTAGGGGACATATTTCTGAAAATTGACATGGCTATCTTTCAGTAAGAGATAAGCGATCTAGCCTTTCTTCATTGCGTTGATAAGAAAAGGGACAATTTGCAGGGTTATAAAAGGGCTTAATGGAACCAGCCTGAGACAGACGTCTTCCGCTATTCATCATTGCCAAAACGCTCGCCGGAGGACAGGAATTTCTTGTGGTGCAAGAAAACGTGAAAATTGCTGGGACCAAGATCAGGGCTGTAGGGTGGATGATCAAACAACTCCCAGCCGCTGTGCAAAACAAAACAGCTGCTGTGCATCGAGCCATGTATGGATGAGCACTGTCATGGAGGAGCACAACACCTGCAGTAAGCATTCAACGCCTCTTATTTTGAATGGCACATCGCAATTTGTGCATTCAAGAACTTTATCATCGACCAAACCTCGCAGGCGGCGGGAGAAGGAATAAGAGACACTGACTGCTACCAGTAGCGGAACACTGCTATAACGCTACTGGCACAAGGCGGGACCTGTCCGGCTGGCATATGATTGATACGTCATAGATCTGTTACGCACGCGCAATTCACACAGCTAATTACGTTTACTTTAAAGGGGAAAATATCGGGAAACTTACTTTCTGGATGCACTATGTATTTAAAGTACTTTTATTTTAAACTAATGCAAATTAATAGTTTGAGGTAGGTTCTGCTTTATAAATAAAACTTTTATACTATGGTTTATGGTGGTTGGAAGGTATAAATAATCCTCATAACAAAAAAATTATTTGCATATATTTTCTTGCATGCTATTTTCAGTTCAATATTCATTTCACCAGTTTGACAAATACCAGCTGTTTATAATTTTAATGACAAAATACTTATATTACAATTTTTGTACATGCTCTAGTGTAAAGTGATGACAAAGGCTGTATCATTGGACTATATCTTCATTATCAGATTGAACAAAGAAAATAAATGCAACAAAGACCATTTTCAATGGGTAGAATGATAGAGTAGATATGTAAAAAAAAAAAAAAAAAAACTAAGCATATTTACAACAGTTAATGTATGGACAAAGTAAAATCAAACACTTTTCAACTTTAAAAGAATGTGTCAAAAATAGTTCTGTAAACAAACAAATAAAATAAAAAACTATCACAAACAATTTATTTTTGTAATTTCAGTAAAACAGATGAATGAATACAAAATTTGTATATATTTACAAATTTTCAGTTAAAATGTCTACCAATATGAAAATATTAAAATAAGGTTATCTCTATTTCACATCCCTCCTAACCAACACATTAATCTCCTTCACTAAATACACTTCCGCTTTCATCACTCCAACTTTCACCATCTGTACTTTCTGAAGCACTTTCTACCTTTTCTTTGCAGGTTGCATAGGTTTGATCCAAGTCAATTTGATCATTGTGCTCACTATCTAAATCAGTAGTGTCTAGTATAAGCTCTGAAGTGGAATGGTCTGACTTTACTTCTTCATGATCTTCCTCTAAGTTATCATCATTGTAAGTGTCTTCAGAATCAATATCTTTCTCAGATGATGTGAACCTAGAATTATCATCTTCATAATCTTGTTTTTCATAATTTACTACAGCAGAGTGTTCTTTATTGGTTTCTTCATCTTCAGAATTCTCTGAGTCGGAATAAAGTCTCTTTATATTTTTTCGCTTGACAACTTTCAATGGACTATCATCTTCTTCATCACCAGATTCAACAGGAGGGACTGTTTGGACTTTTTCATTTTTCTCTGGAGAAGGTTCTGGAGTAATTATAATGGATGTTGCCATAGCTTGGACAAAAGACGAGTTTTGTTGTGTTGAGTTTCTTTCAACTTTGAGAGGAGTGATTCTTTTAACATTACCTTCTAATTTCCTCATGATAGATGTGTCAGAATCCTTTTTGGACAATAAGCTTGGCACAGATTGAAAGGATCGAGAGGGTGTTTCATTTACTGACTCCTGCATGGATTCTTTGTCTTTGGTTGCATTATCAAGTGCTTGAGGAGTACTAGGAACAGAATCAGGCACAAATGATAGAGAGGCACTGTTAGAGGAATCTTCTCTCAACAAATCATCATTTTCACCCTGATCACCAAGATTAATCGACATGTTTGAATTTGAAGCTGAATTAGGATGGCTAGCATCACTATCTGATATATATATGATAGAAGGCCTGAAATAAAACAAAAGAAAAATTAGTAAACCATTTTCCTCTCCAAATTAATTTGCGGTGGTAAAAATACTTTTAATAGCTAGCTATTAAGTAAGGGATATACACAGTGAATTTGCTATGAAAATTTTACCACAGGCTATCATGAAAACATTAAATTTTGGACTGATGATATTATTCACCTATTACATCAATATTTATTTATCTTGGATTTAAACATTCATTCAATTAAATTATTTTTACTATTTTATAATAAATAAATAAAAAGTAAGATCAAACACTTTTCTTCAGTACTATTTCTAGTTGCGTCAAAACATCCTTTTTAGTTTAAAACATTTAGAAAGTACAACTGTTTTTTTTTTTTGTTTGTTTTTTTTTCCCCCCTTCTGAATATTAAAAGTGGATTCATAACTACTGCAACAGTTTTTGTATTCATAAATAATAAAGTGAACAATCTTTGATCAAAATAGGTCTGATAATGTCATACACTGAATTCTTTTTACGCCAAAATATTCCGTGGAGTTCTATTTTATGAACCATAAACAAGAAAGATGTAGTAAACATAGAAGCTACAGCAAAATAACTTATAGAGGATGTTCAACATGTACATGTACATTTGCATTGTTCTATTTTTTTTTTACAAACATAGGTATAGCAATTATTCTGCATCACGAAATAAATTTTGATAAGTGAGAAACAGACTTCAACATTTATAATTTTTAAAAAAGAAATTTCTTAAGATTTCTCAGATGTTCAAGATTTCACAAAAACAAATTGAGAATTATCACTTAGTAATTATTTAGAAGTTACATTACTTTTGTAATTACATCATTAATGTTTGATACTGGATTAATGAGCCAGTAGGAAAGCCTTTGCTCTCCAATAGTATCAAATTTATGTTTGTTTATTTTAATTTTTTCAATAAACAATGTATTATAGAATGTTACAGTAAATAAATTACATCTTAAACTCAAGCACTTATTGTTTGTTAATGCTAACTTTTTCAAGCTATCTACTATGCTTTTGATATACATAATAGATATTATTTTGAAGGACAGGGTGAAGGAAGAAGAATTGGAAACATATTTATAAACTATGCCTGTCTTAAATAGAAAATTTATTTAAAAATGTATTTTAAACAAATTTTTTAATCTTATAAATTCCAGATATTTTGAAAATGTCATTATGGCATGCTCTGTTTCCTACAAAGTACTGTAGGATTTTTTAAAAATATAACTTATTAAAGCATTTATAGAAAATTCTTTTAATTTTTAGAAGAAAAATGCAAAAAAAAAAATTAATATAAACAATTTATAATAAGCAATAATAGTTACAAACGTCTAAATTTTACACATATCTTTAAAAAATCTGTAATAGATGATGGTAAAATGTTTTGAAAATATCAACAGAACAATACATACATAATTAATGCAAATTAGATGTTAAAATTTAAAATATGATTTTTGCATAACAAAATGCCTCTTAATTTAAAAAGAAAGAAAAAGAAAAAAGAAAAGAAAACATCTATTATCACATTTACCTTGCACATGATTTTCTTCCCTTTTTAATGCTCACTGTAGGTTCCTATAAACCAAAAAAAAAAAAAAAACCATAAATTAATAACATTTTATTTAATATGTAAACAGTTCACATAAAATTTTAAAAATTTAAAAAGAAAATACAGAAAAAAAATGTCTTATGGGCAGTTTTAAGGTTTAATCTAAATAATAAATGTCTTGTCTCTAATGATTCTGGGATCGACTCATCGCTACCGGTGCATTTGTCACCATGTTGAAATGACATTTTTTATCTCTAACTAAAACTAAAACTTTTTGTACAGTTTGAAAGATCTCTAAAAAATTAACCTTTTTTTAACTTGCAGCTACTTTCAACTCTAAATATCTAGCGAGATATCACGCCTTGAAAAGTAAACACAGAAGCAAAGCAAATGATTCATTTCTTGATTCTTTGAAAAAAAATCACTGAACATAGTCTCTTGCGTAGACCGATGAGAGAAAAAGCACAACATATTGTTTGGTGGTGACATCTATGAATTATATTGTTAACTAAATCAATAATAATGTCTGTTTTACTTCCTTTTCCTTAAAATTAATAATACAATGACCATAAGTAGATTTCTGCTTTACATCAGGAATGATTTAATACAAAATTCATGTATGATTAATTACTTATTCAGTAAATTACTTCTAATTTATTTACAATTATATGAATCATTCAATAAAACTGCAAAAATTTAGTATTCAAAAGGATTAAATAATTTTACAATTGTGCAAAATAATTTTGAGGCCATATTTTAATTAACCAAATTTATTGATTTACTTTCGTAAAAAAAACTATATAAAACCATTCATAATAATTTATTTTACTAATTTTTCACTAATTTTATTTTATTTAAGTACAAATGCATGTTCGAGCAAAAGTTTTATTGTTACAAAGAAAAACATTTTTAAAGCAACATGAATATAGTGAGAAATATCTCGATATGTTATTTTTCACTTCAACGGTAATCTCCCCAGACGGCTCAAAGAGATTTTGCTACTAACTATTGTATTTATTAAAGTATCGATTTTAAATGAAAAAGTTAGTTACAGAATTATTTTAGTAAATTGCAAATTTCAATCGCAAAGAGGCCCGTGTGCCGTAGGTTGCACAAGCCAGTCACAAAGTGGCACGTGTGCCCTAGATTGCACATTTTGGCTGCGAAGCGGCCATCGATGACCAAAACTGGTCGCCAAAGGCAGCTAGTTAGTATTATTATTTTTTTAAATGAGAAATATCTTACAGCAACTTTTTTTGTGAAAACATGCCAATATATTAAATTCAAAATGATAAAATAACTAGCAGAATACTTTATTTTTAAATGTTAGAAAAGATAATTGAAAAATACCCAGTTCTGTAGACTATTACAAATAATTACACATCATGACTAGTTTTCAATAAGGCCTATTTAATGCTTTTTAAAATTAGCAATCCGTTCAATGTTCAAGTCTACTTTAATTCATTCTTTAGAAAATTAAAAAATATACTAAATAAGTGAAACTGAAGTAGACAATATTTAAAGCTTATATCTTTGGACTAATGTATCTTACACTATACTGATTTATTTATTTAAGAAGCATTTTTTTTTTTAGAGGTGCTTTGCAATAGGATGCTCACCAAACTTGTTGTTGTAAGACACTATTTTATTCTATTATTCTTTTTTGCATGGCATAGTAAGAATCAATAATATTAATTTGCTTTCCATAAAAACTGACATCTATGTATGTAAAGAAATCTAAGCTTCAATGAAGAACCTAGTGCATGTTCATGGCTGCCACAAAAAATTGGAAATCAGTTTTCCTGACTTTTACTGACCAGAATTGATAGAATTCCCCGACTATCGTGGTCCTGAAAAATACACGTAACAATGCCAACACAACCATTCCACTTCAAAATAATAGGCTATAGTTATTAAAATAATACAATTTAAATGCATTTATGGTACTATATAATTTACAAATTAAAAGAATTTTTTTGCATGTTTCTAAAATATAAGTGTACATCTCTCTCTGTCTTAATGGATTAAAAATAATGCTTAAATTGTAGTAAGTACTATTAATTATATGATAAAATATTTTTTTTAACTTATTACAGCCTCCACCATCCCCATAGCCATCCAACGCAATCCCTTTCTTTTTTTTTTCCTTTTACATTTACAATGAAAATACATACATAAATAAGTAAATTTTACTTTTTTAACAGTTTGAGTCCCAGGGGGTATTGAAAAAACACTGTCAAAGAATCCCAAACAACACAATGGTACTTTCTCTAAATGAGTACGAAAAGACTTAAGCAGCACGATGGCGCATCGAGAAATACCAAGCAGCGTGATAGCGCTTTGTTTATTTTACATCGATGAATCCCAATTGTAAACCTACCTATTGTAAAATGTACTATTTACATTAAAAGGAGCTGTGTGATGTACTTCCTTCAGTAAATCTGAGCGCACAACTTCAACAATCGGTAACACATGATCAGTTGTCCACAATGTTCAAAATGTACCGGGTTTTCTCAAAATAAAATCTCAACAGCGTAATTGCACTGGTTTGGACTCAAACGGTTAAGTTTCAATATATTTTCACTGACTGAACTGGATTTTTCCCTGACTTTCCTCTGTAAATTAAAATTTTCCCTGACTTTCAAGGTTCGTGGCAACCATGATGTTTCATCTGTTAAATCACTCCAATAGAGATTTTATTTATTTCAAAAAGGATTTTAAAAATAGTTCATTGTTAAAAATAAAACAGAATTTACAGCAACACTGCATAAATAATCTTACTATTTACCTTTGCAAATTTAGAAAATGAGAAATTCTTGAACTAAAATTATTATTTAGAAACTTTTTTAATAATGTTTTTTTTTTTTTTTTTTTTTTTTTTTTTTTTTTTTTTTTACTTTGAGCATTTTAAAACAATATTTGAGAGTTAAAATAATTTTAATACCTCTATGTCAAAACTTAAATTAGGTGAATCTTCATTCATCAAATGAGTTAAGTTAGCCATAAAATTTTCTTCCACTTTAGATGTTTCTCCTACAGTTTTCATTGAAGCAGGATCCTCTTTTTGGTTATCAAAATCCAATCTTGCACTAATATCAACATGAGTAGCACACAGATCTATTTCATTGTCAGTACTTGGACATTCACCAACAGTTGGCACAGATGGTTTAGAGAAACTGGAATTTCTCAGTTTTTCAATTTTACCACATTCATCATATGCTACAAATTTTGAAATTTCTTCAGATTTTCTTATTCTGTCTAAAGCATTTTCAAAATTGGTTGGAAACTCTTGTAATAAAGTACTAGATTTTTTTTCGGGGGCTGTAGAAAATGATTCAATTTTCATAGAAGAATGCTGATCTTCATCTAGATAAATAATTAAAAAAGATTAAAATATGTAATATTATAAAGCAACTAGTTAAAGTAAAACATGAAAAATAAATAAACATTTTTTTCACCCCAATTCAGAAAATTTTTATTTATTTTAACACAAGAGGGGTGTTCATAGTATTTCATAACCATAACTTAATTTTAAATTATTTTTTTTATTTTTTTTTTAAAGAAAGGGGATATATAATATACAAATCTAGATTAACCAATAAACCACAGTTTTTAATAAGTAAATGTGCAGCAATTTTTACAACATTCTGTTTAAAAGTTATTTGGGAAAGTGAACAAAGGTAGATTCAGGGGAGGGGGGTACAGGACTTCACCCCCTTTCAAAAGACATTACTTAGGGGTAACATTTTGCTTTATTGTATATTTTGTTGAAGTAAAATAAGTTTTTTTTTTTTTTTTAATTAGCACACCACAGATATGACCTGCTTCAGGGATCTCAACATCATTTAACTTCCTGCTTTCAGCCTATAGATTGAAGGATGGTACCAATAATTTGTTGTGCAGTAACCAAAATTGCACCAATCAAGAGTTTCATGTTTTAAAGCAAACTGTAGAACATGAGGGAAATTCAAAATAAAAGTATGATGTAAAGAGAAGGCATGGTTCACCTATTTTTTCAGCAGGGGAATCCACCTGGATATCAATGTCATCACTCATCCTTTCCAATGTTAAAGGTTCTCTTTTTGGGATATCATCCTGAGCATCTTCAGTTAAATCAATTACATCATGTGGTAATACAGGAGGTTTGTATGCATCTGCAAATCAAGAGAAACAAGAGTCACCATCTGTAAGTTGATAGTTAAAATTCAAGAGTTCAATATTAAATTTCATGCTGTACTATAAAAAGAAAAAATAAAAATGCCTTAAAGTGGGGGGGGGGGGGTTAAAAATCTATTTTATGGCTAAATAATCATTGTTCTATGGGCCTATTTTGCAATAAAATAAGATTCTGTTTTATTTTTATGTGATCGTTTGTATATTGTTCACACTGTTTTCAGTTAAGTAACTTGGTATTCATAGTCAAGAAAGAAATTACCAACAAACTGTGCAGATTTCGTAAAAATATAAAATCTGCACAACTCTCAATCATAACTTGACTGGATTAAAGCTAGTGTATTGTAATAATATATATATTTTTTTAAACCATCATTCTGTCATCCCTCATCAAATAAACTAAAAAAACAAGTTTTGAAAACTGTATTCTCAGATTTTCATGAAACTTGGTACAAATATTTCTTCTATAATAAGAAACCCTGAACTTTTCCTTGTTGTGGATGATTTTATTTTATAGCAAGTCAAATTTTTGAACACTGAACTTTTGAAAGAAAGAAAAAAAAAATCATTTGCTTACTAATAATTGGATCTTTTTGAAATTTTGCTCTGAAGTTGATTAGATCACGATTATTTTAAAATGAGGAAGGGGGTGGGGGGTGTTCTACTAGGAGATTAGAAAAAGTAAAAAATTATACTGGTAAGAATATGATCAGATGAGAGTGGGCAGAATTTTCTTTCACTATTGCATTCTAGAGAGTCATTTGAGTTCATCTAATTTGAAATAACTAACAATTGTATCTTAAACATATGTGGCTATTCTAGATTATCTATTAAAATTTATTGCAGTTTCCCTATAAAATTTGACTAAACTTCTCTTAGTCATTTCTGCAAAAATGCATATACTGTAACTAAAATGAAGTTTAACTTAACTGGACTTAAAAAACTTAATCATAAAAAGTGCACAGATTTTGAAATTTATAAAGATAACATTTACTTATACAATGAAACCTCTCCGAGCAGCCACTCCTCTAAACGGCCAATTTTTCATGGCACGGATTTTTCGGCTCATAGACTTAATGTTAAAATAACCTCTATCAGCAGTCGCCCGACCCCCTCTAAATGGCCACCGAGTAGGATCGCCCATCTTATTTTTCGGGAAATTCTACTTACTCCATGCTGTAATTTTGAGCAGAAAAACTCACGATCAGGTTTATGGTCGAATATAAGTCCCAGGAATAACTGGAATCGAATCTGTTATCTCTTTTGTATTCTCCCCACACCCTTGATGGGGAATCCTTTGGACAATCAGGTGTTAAATTGTCCTACAAATGAATTTTTGTCCCTTTCAGGTGCTAATTCCGTCCCTGACGAGGAAGTTCTCAATGTTTGTTATGACGAGCAAGCTAAACTTTCAACACAAGCGACTTTAGGGAAAATCGATGAAATTATCGAAAATTCCGAAGCGGTCACAAACTAACCGATTAGAGATCTGCTTTTTAAAGTAAAAAACAAACTAGAAAAAATCTGGAGTGACTCTGCTCGACTTTCCGAACACCTACGATCAAGATCATTACCAAGCATTTAAATAAATTTTAATAGATGAAGAAAGCATTAAATAAAGTTCTATTTTCTCTTTAGATGAGTTTTATATTTCATTTTAAATAAGGAATATGTGCCAGACTTGTTTACATTATGCATTATATCAATTATCTTATAATAGTAAATAAAATCCTTGAGAGCAGCCAAATATTCTCAGTATGGTGGGGGTGGCCGCTCAGAGAGGTTTCACTGTATATTTAGCAATATTTCCAAAAGAATAATCTGAATATTTTGAGGGCATTTTATAAGAATCTACATATAAATTTAGAAAGTCACCTTTTACTATTCCTTTTTTAGGTAAAGGAATACTTTCTTGATAAGGACGACTGTAACTGCCAGCCAAGCGTAATCCTTCTGCTACTACAGATGCCTCCATTTTAATTGACTCATGTGCAGCAGCAACCTACATTATTTATTTTAAAAAGAAAAATAGTGTTTTTAACTATTAGCAATGTTTAATGAACTTCAATTATTAAATGTAAAAAGTTTGTTGTGGAACATCAATTATATGTTTACACAAAATAAGTTTCCCACTCCGTCTATCAAATTTAAAGTCAAGTTATTACCATATAGTAAGTTTCACTAAATTATGCTTCATAGTGAAATAATATGTCACAGATAGAATCAATTGAAATCCAACTTAACTGCAATTAATTTGATTTATTTAGTTATCAATTTGATTTATTTAGTTATCAAATTTAATAAAACTGTGTTTCACTGAAATACAGCTAAGTTTCAACGTGTTCAAAGCATGTTCCTCAAGACCTATTAATAATGATTTTTTTACAATATTATAAATGCTATAGCTATAAACTTGGCAATTTTTTACCTGAATTCATCTTTAGTACATACATTATTTGGAATTTTCATAAAAATTTTAGTAAAAAGAAAAATCAATAATCTAAAAGGAGCTTCTTTACCTCAGCGCCAGCTACCAAAGCCTTAGCATAATGGAATTTGAAACAGAACACTGAATATAGCAGGGCTGCTAACATCTTTCAACCTTTATGTGTAGTACAAAGAATAAAAATGTGTAGTTTTCAATGTTTCATGTGTAGTTGCGCGCTTTTGTTATACTAGATGCGCCTTGGGACCATGATATTTTGTATCACCTACACTAAAACACCCTGAAGTTATTGCATTATTGCCCTTAAAAACTAACTAAAAAAAAGTTACATTGAGAAAATAAAAATATGATACTTATTAATTAACAGCACAAATGCTACAAACAGATTCATTTTCTACATTATCAATTGCTAATTGGCCCACATTCAAAATACATCCTACTTTGATTTTTGGTGCAAAAATGCCGTTTTTGACGGCGCCAAAGAAACAAAGTAGCTGTGAGCATTTTCAAACGTATTTTCCAACTGAATACACTCCTAAAATTTGAATATTTGTTATAAGAATTTAGGGTAAAGAATATAAACAACACAAATTTAAAAAATATTAACTAACAATTGATTTTTATGTGTGTGGGGGGGGGGAGGCTCCGCAACCCTCAATCCAGTGTTTCATCTTAACGATAAAAATTATCGAAAAACTAAAAAAATAACAACAAAAATAATTTAAAAATGTTAAGTAAACGTTGTGAAAAAGAATAAAAACGGAATGTAGTGCAGAATTTATTCGCATTTCCAGAAAAACGTCAAATACATTTATCGCTAATTTTGGAGCCAAAAAAAAGTAGGATGTATATTGAAGCTTAGCCCTTTTGGCCCGCAATCTTTTTTTTTTTTTTTTTTTTTTTTTTTTCGCCTCAACTGATACGTTACTGCACTACTCAACTGCAAACGTTAATTCCCTTATTTTAACATAGCGATAAACCACAGAGTCCTATAAAGTAGCACGTGCACGCGGTATACTAAACCAAAATGATAACAGCAACGGATAAATAAACTATACGTCTAAAGAACGCCAAAGCACGCGACTTAGTTCGCAATGATAGTTCAATCCGTTCACACACAATTCATATTTATTTCCCTATAGCACAAAGTAGAGAGGGAACCGAGAAGTTTCAGCGCACGCACGATCAAGGAAAATAGATGATGTGCGCACCCCGTATTTCTGTTGCCCAAGCCCAACGGAAGCACCAACATGGTAGGAACGGTAGCTTTCGTTGACGTCAAGAAAGCCGTCTGAGCAGAGTCATCCCATTGGCGAAGATCCGTTAGAGAACGTTTCCGTGGCTGGGAAGAGAGCCAAGGAGTCGAAAAATCTTACGGCCAGCTAACTTGCGCCAACATCAAGTCGATTACTTGGCAGGGGTGCGCAGATATCTTTCTATCCACGTACAAAACATAAAATAAGATAGGGATATTGAAATATAAAAAAATACCAAATTTAATAAGATGGTACATTTTCGGCTGTAGATTTCTTTACCTTGAAAAAGATGGAAAAAAGCGTAGTTCTCAACATGCGTTGCGTAGAAAAAGTAAACAATGCGTAGTAGTTGGCAGCCCTGAATATAGGTTTGAAGTTAAGACTATTGTACATTTCCATGCATCAACCAAGAACTATTGGAACTTTTTTAAAGCTAAAGAACTAGTGTTAAAAACAAACAACAATTCTGAATTTTAATGTAGTTTTCTCTTGAATATCATTTTTTTTTAAACATATGCATGTTTCAAACAAACTTACACAATTCAAATAAATGTTGTAACAAAAAAGCAAAGCTCTGATGAAATACAATTTGATTTGTAAGTGACAAACACCTGATATAGAGAAAAAACAAAGGAATTGCATCTAAATTTTAATTTCTTAAAACAGTAGCTTATTTTATTTTATCCTCCCACTCTTTGGAATTAAGCAAAACATTTATTGACAATAGACTACAATTATTCCTTGCAACAGTATTCAATATCAGGTAAAGGAATATAAAACACCCCAAACGTGATAATTTTGTTAGACCCCTGTTAAACAAATACTTTAATATGTTTAAATATCAATCAACAATTAAATTTATACCTTTTGCTTTATAAACTGATGAGATATAGCACCAGAATCATTATCTTCTGACTGATCTTCTATTTGTCTGGAAAACATTAAGTCATGGTCGCTGACACCAAAGATGTTAAGACTTTTCAGAAAGGAAATATGCTTTTCAAGTTCATCACTTGAATTGCGTTCAGCTGAATGCATTTCATGCAATTGTACTTGAGTAGCTGAGTGATGAAAGTTTTCAATTGAAAACAATTCTCTTAATTCTTGTTTAGAGAAATATCTAAATAAAGGAAAATATAGCATTCATTAAGCAAGTTTAAGAACACTGTTTTTATAATTTTACAAAATATGTTTCATAAAAAAAATTCTGTATTAATTTTATTTAAAAAATCAAAAACTCCATGAGACTATTTGATTCCATTTGTAAATATCTATAATTTAAAAAAGTTACTATCTTGTGGGATAATAATTAGCCAGTTTAATAATGTTAGTGGATTCGATACTTAGTCGACATCTTCCAAAATTCCTGATATTTATAAAAATGTAATCCTTTATTATTTATGCAAGCCAATGATTTATTTAATGCAATATAGAAATTTTAGCAATACATTTAATTGCTCTTAACATACAGAAGTGTTCAGAAGGAGAAGTAGTAAGTACTTTTAATTTGCAAGAAAATAAGACTTAAAAATAAACAATATCTGCGCTTTGAAAAATGTTATTTTATTGATGTATTTATGAAAACTATAAATCTTAACACACTCAAAAAGAGATGGGAGAGTAGCATCAGAAAATTGTAATTCTAACTCACGAAAACTAAAAAGATACAGAACTAGTTGAATGTATGAACAGACTCAGCAAAGACTCCCCTAAGCAAAATTATATCGGGATTTAAAAATTAAGAAAACTCATAAAATAGTTAAATAGTTCAAATTAGTCAAAAATGATTTTTCTAACTCACAACTACATTCTACATTACAGCACATACCTTATAAACAATACATACATACAACTTTGTTTGACAGCGAATTATATACCTGTAAGGATCTGTGCCTCCAGTGGTTTGCCTTGTAATAGAATCTTTAAAAATCTGGCGTCGATATATTTTTTCTTCTACAGTGCCACACGTAATTAAACGATAAACTACAACATCCTTTGCTTGTCCAATCCGATAAACACGATCCACAGCTTGAGCATCAGTAGCAGGGTTCCAAGAGGGGTCGTCTATGTAAGAGAATTAAAACCCACAATTGAAAACAAAAATGCTGCAAAAGAGAAGTTTCATAAAAAATAAAATTGTGAGGCTGGTGGGGTAGTATCTCTCTTTTTTTTTTTTTCTTCTTTTGTTTGAGGGGGGGGGATTCAATTTAGTATAAAATTCATGTTTTATGTGTCAAATAATTGAACTTTGGTGCATATAAATCAGTTCATTTGAATGAGATAATGATTAACATTAGGGTTGGTGGTTTTTCACCAAACTTAGCAACATTTTGCTAAAAGCTGCCAAGTTTTGTGACATGCATGGCTTTAGCTATAGGGCCTGTACAGGCCCTTACTAAAGAATCGAATTATAGAAAAGGCATGGGAATTTTTGGTGCAAAATCATATGCAAAACATTGAGAATAAGGTGTATAAGAGTAAAAATTAAAAAGTAGATTGTAACAGTCACTCAGTTTTGAATTGTAATTTTCAGAGACCATTATTAGTAGAGCCACATTGCAGCACTATGATTATCAGCTACTTTGAAGCCATAGTGTGAATGCTATTTGCGAATTGTGTAACGTTGTATGTTGTGTATTCCAATGAGTCTTAGTTTGAGGAATACTCTTTTTGTACACAAATTGCAGTTTCAGAGGAAGTCATTCTATTTGTCTGTCTGCTATCCAGTTAAATTAATATTTCTAAATTTCTGCGAATTCTGGATTAAAGATTATTTGAAGAGTTTCTAGAAGCAACAAAGTTTGTGTTTTGCCCTGAGAACTGACTGTTTCTAGAAACTCTGTTTAAATATTCACACCTGTACAAACCTGTCAGCTTTCCACTGGAGAAGAAAACATTCAGCAGCAATTTTTACAAAAATATATTATAAACAGTATTAATAAATAAAAGTTTTTTTAATCAAGCTCTTTATTCAGAGAAAAACTAACAGGTTTAAAATATTTTTTGGAGAAAATTTTCAAGCTCAAATCTTTATTGCAACAAGCAAATTCATCCTGGATCACCAATCAGTAGCAGAGGCACTTAGAAATATCATTAAATATTACTTTAAAATGTAAAAAATAAATAATTTATAATCACCTTTATTTCTATATTTAATCACATATATTTAAATATTAAATTAAAAGAAATACTAAACTGTTCTGCCTGCATGAAATTCGAATACATGATATACATTAAATACTACAGTTAAAAAATAAACTTACATATAATAACTCTATCAGCCGCCGTAAGAGTAATTCCTACTCCTCCAACCTATAAAAAATGAAAATGATAACAAAGTTGAGTAACAAAAGCTAATCATTTACACTTATTTATATCAATAAGCGTACACATGAAAGGACAACAGACTTATAAGTCATAGAGCAATTTTTTAAAAAGTCGATAAAGCACCCGTTCATCCGCCGCACCGGGGGGGGGGGGACAGAAGCTTATAAAATAAATAAAAAATTCAGTTATTTTATACTTCACTATGCAAAATACCTATTTTAAATCAAAATTCAATATTTACTAAACTTTATAAACCCATTTATGCCTAGCGTCTCTTTTTTGGAGGCTATACTTTTCTGCTAGCAATCGAAAACATAATTTATCTTTCCTGGCCTTTATTCACAAGTATAGAACCTCCACTCCACAAAATATTTTAAAATGACCCAGCAGGATGAAGACATTTCAATTTTTTATACAGAATGTTTTTAAAAGAAATCATCCCTTGTTCAAGAAGTTGACATCAGAAATTTATCTATTATTGCTGGTATTAGCAAAAAATCAAAGGAAGTCACAAAAATATCTGGGCACAGATGGGTTAACTACCATCAGCGGCTTATAAAAAATTTGGTAGGAAAAAATTACCAATTTATATAAAATTAAATTTAAAACAGAGGTCAATTTTTACTCTTAAGGCATTGGAAGTTTAAACAAAGGGATGACAAAGAAAAAATGTTTGCTTTTAAGATCAACAAAGAAAGATTGAAATTAGAATGTATGATGATTTTTGTAAAAATTCGGGAGATTTACAAATGCTTTTAAAGTGTATAAAAAAATTAAAAATGTAGCAGTTTTGCTGAATTTGGAGCAAAAATGTCTGAAATTGATCTTTTTGTAGCAGATTGGCACATTAGGATTGATTTGGCACAATTTGGAGCAAATGGAGCAGCTGGCACATCCCTGTATATTTATACTAAAGATATGAAACATTTAAGATGTATTACAATAAAGTCATAATTTGTTTCACTTTTATAAGTGTTTGTTTTTTAATTCAGTTAATGCTTCACTGTACATGTATCTGAAAAAAGCTTAAAATTATTACATTTACATTAGTAGCGTTAACCTGTAATGCAATTTGTTTATTAATGTTTCAATTATATCCATTTTTTCATTCACTAGGGACCAAGGCCCCCAGACTCGCTACGCTCGCTTTTCGTATGAGGCATTCGGCCCCTAATCAGGCTTATTTGTAAAAAAGACATAATTTCAACAGACAAAGCCCGAAGATTGGATCAGATAGAATGTTACTGAGCTACGCATTGCTTGGTTCTTGCATGCTCATTGGTACATAAAAATTTAAACTTCACACTACAGTAGACCCCCTCCCCCTCATAAAACGGAAGATATTTTGTTATGGGAATCCGTGCTGTAAGGGTCCTGAGCTATACTACACTCCGCTTATAATCGCTGGAAAAATTATTTGCACTCTTCAGAAACACAATGATTTTCAATGTTGCCATTCAAAATTTATATTAATTAGGAGCTAAAGCATAATAAAATCAGAACATCTGTTTCAGCTGTATTTTTAATAATGTAAAAAATTTTGGACACCCTTCGAATTTGCCACCCATTGCGATTTTTCATTATTTGGCGACTTGCGTACATGTAAAGTTAATAAAAGCTACGGAACAGATAGGATAGCTTGCCACCAAGGCGACTTTTCATTATTTGGCGATTTACACATGCTCACAACCTATAATTACTGTTCATGTAAGGTTACCGGAAAACCGTTATCCATATTTTCATTTACATAATCGTTTGCAGATTGGCGTACTTAGCACCACGAATTATACTATCTCGTCGCGCTAGCAAATATCCAACGTGTACTGTAACTGCTATAATGGCATAGTTAACGCCACCAAATATTTCTACTGGTAGCAAATAATCCAGCTGGACGAGAACCGGCTTTAAAATAATCTGCATTTTATTTATTTTTCATTTTCAAGATATTAGTTATTCTGTTTTGGAAAAACGAATAATCGCTAATTCTAAACTCCTGTTGTCTAAGCGAACTTACTATTTGAAAATTGACAACTTTGTGTAACACATTTTGAGTTACTTATTTCATATAGTTTTTATTTTGGTGTAAAATGGGCGTAATTCTAGCTCATGTTTGTAAATTTCACGCGATTCTAGACACTTGGAAACGCTTTGTTGCAAAGGAATGAATGATTTTATGCCAAAACTGGCAACCATTCGGTTTATTTTTTCAGTTTTTTATTAATATCTTCTAAAATAATTCGATTTTCGAAATTTAAATCAGCTTAGCAGGTTCCTCGGAATTTTTCGAATCTGTGGGCACCTTAGTCGAAACTCAAATCCCCATGGTTTAGGAGGAGATACGCTGACAAGCTTTTGACAGCGGCGGCCTTTACTTTTTTTTAGAATAGAGAGATACATCATTTCAGATTGGTCCCTTGAAATACGTATAAATGGTGATTTACTGTAATAAAAATAATATGTGCATCAAACAAGATGTACAGTATACAAAATAAAGCTGATTACTAGCGATATTTTTGTCTAATTGAAATGTAGTTTTTTTAAAAAAAGATTGTTTTGCATCAGTTACAATGTTTTCTACAATTATGCATGCTAATTTCATGTTTTAAAGGTAGATTTACAGATTGAATCATAACGAAAATTTTAAAGTTTGGTGACAATCTTTTTTTTTAAATTTGCATCCTCCCCAAAACTAGTGCAGCAATACCTGATGAAGATGGTGTTTTTGGGAAGTAAAATTTGTATAGATGTATTAAATATTTTTTAAAAATAAGTATAGATGTTTTAAATATTTTTTTTTCAAATAGAATTCAGCCTATTCTTATAATCCAATTTATGAGGGAGTATCACTTTTTAAAATAGAATATGAATATAGCGATTGTTATACTTATGTTAGTTAACAACTTCAGAAATACGTTTAAATGTAATATTTAAAATTCACTCATCAAAACTTTTTTCATATAATATTTGAACTTATCAAATTTTACTTTACAAAAAACGTATGAAACTTTCACTTTACAATTTTAGCTTCCCCCCCCCCCCTCATCCTTTGCCTTTTGTTTAGTCATAAAATTTCAATATTCTTTTCAAGTTTTCTTAGTATAGCATTATTTTATTTAGTGCTGTGTACTTTAGATATTTAATTGCCTTAAAAATATTTTATTAGAATAACAGTATTTACTTTAAAGAAAAAGAAGGGGGGGGGGGACAGGTTTGAGGGAGCTCTGTCTCTCACATGAAGAAAATATCAATTAAAAGTCAAGTGAGTCAAAATCTATAAATATATAATTCAAACTCATACACCTCACTCATGATACTGAAACTGTTCCATATCTAATATATTTATGCTCTTGAATGACTCGCTGAGTCATTGAGTGATAAATAGTTTTGAGTTTCAATAATCCAAAACACATACAAGCTCTTACAGTTATTGATCTAAAAAAATCTGATGTGGACACCAAAACTTCCTAGTACATCTATTATATCATAAATATTTTAGTTGCACTTCATCTCAATTTATTTCATTTGAAAGAGATGCAATACTACAATAATACTATAGTGATTTCTAGCGAAATATTGAGATATCGCCAAGCTTGGTTTAGTTTTAAAAACTTGCTTTTGGCACTTTATTTGGCGATATTTAGCCAAAAGCTGCCAAACTTGTGAGATTTTGGACAAAGTAAGGATTAATTACTCTTTTAATGAATTGAAGGCATCCATAGATCTTAATGTATTGAAAGTCTTTTGGGTGTAAATAAATTACCCAGTTGATTGCAATAAAAAAAAATCTGATGTGGACACCACATGACTTCTTTTTGAAACAGAAAATTTTCTGAGCCACTAACATAATAAGGTATTGTAAAATTAAACTCTCATCCACTAGAGGCTACAAGTAAGCAAAACTGAAGTATTTTTATCAGCTCTCAATGTGATGTCCTTTTAAGTTTTCCCCTTTAAAAAAAAAAAAAAAAAAAAGCAAAATTAAATAATTAACAAAGCATAGAAATTGTGATTTACAAATTTTCAATCATATATAAAACTGAAAAGTTAAAATATAATGAAAACAAAATATGTTCTAAAGTGACTGCACATTTCTCTACAAAAAATAAAATGATTTTTTTAAAATTAGTTATTCTAACACATTTCATGAAAAGACAAATTACGGTAAAATGTGTTTGTTTTGATTTTTCAGAAAAGGAATAAAATCTAGGCGTTCAAGAGTTTCTGGAAAAAATCAAACATGATTTTGATCACAATTTTTTCTACAAACTTTCTGGGTCATTCTCAGAACTGTAGAGCACAGGGTGATCTAAATCAGAATTGTTCCTACTAAGTGAAGATTTTGTGTCTGTGTATTCCTTTAATAGATCATGCTCAGAAGTAGAAGCAGAATTTGAAAACATATCACTGTTATCGCTCATCAAATGAAGATTTTGTGAAACCGATACCAGCTTCGAAGTGAGTCAATCTTTCAGTCTATTTCTCTTTTTTGTTTTATGTTGCTAAATGCTTTCCAATTGCATTCACATGAAGCAGCTGTTGAAGGAATGTTCAAAATCCTGACTGCAACCCTAAATAGTTTTCTTGTACGGCAATAACTTTTCCACCAAGTCATCAGAAATATCATAATGTCAGCTTCCAAATAATGTCTCTACTCCAGAGCTTTTATTTTGCCTGGTATTCTGCTATATCTGACATTACTGTAACTTCATTTACACCAGGAGTACTTTTAGCAATTTTGATTACAGTTTGAATAGCTGTCATTAAATCATCATCTGACAAAATTTGTCCACAATATCTTGGATACAAAAGATTTGCAGCTAAGTGTATTGAGTGAGAACAGAAATCATATCTGTTACTTAAAAGTTTCTGGAAATCTTTCTGGACATTTTTTACAAGTACATAAATGTCTTTTCATCCTTGCGGCATTATTTGCATATATTTGATCATAATATTCACATTTTCCAATAATTTTGGTGCTTTCACAGACTTCAACAAAATGCTTCCATACACTTTTTTTTTGGGGGGGGGGAGGGGGGTGGGTAACCCATTATTCCTTATTCCTGACAGAGCAGAATGAACGTTTTTAAAATCCCAATTTAGTTCTGTTTACATGAGACCAATTCCCTTTCCTTGACATTGAAATTATTAGAAATCAACAGACGAATTTCATACTAAAGTTTATAGAAAATAAATTATAACTCAAAAATTACTTTTACTTACAAAATAAATGCAATTAGATTCTACATTAATTGTGCTTTGAATATCTGTTCCAACAGCTTGTTTCTTAAAGAGGAAAACAGTTTCCTCTTTGATCAATTTTACACAGCTGGCTATTCAAACCATATTATCCAGAAAATTTTTGATGAGCGATTAAGGAAAGTTAACAATATTGGATATGGTCATTGGAATTTTATTTCTAAAATACCTTACAGCTGCAATACAGCAAATAAAATTATGAATGCTGCTTTAAACAAAGTCTCAATTAAACTCAATAAAAACATTTTCTAATGTATACGATCCAACAAAGGTTTAATGGATTTTCCAGAAACCCCAGTTATTTATGAAATTAAAGTTTATTTTGAAAAAACCCAAGAAATAGGAAGTTACATAGGTATAATGAAACAAAAAAGTAAAGAAAGAAAAAATAACATTAATGACATAAAATTAAATTAACTAATCACTGGAATATCCTGTTTAACCAAGAAATCGCAAATTGACGTTGACTTTGACAATATCAGAAAAATTGCAGATTATTAAGTAAGACACACATTTTTTCGAGAATTTTTGAAGATCTTCTTAACAGATAGCACAATAAACGACATGACTCAACCAGTGTTGCTGAGGACAGTCATAGACTTAATTATGTAGAAATATATTTTTAAACAGTTTTAATTTGGTAAATTTTTAAAAATTAACTATATTTTTCAACAGTTTGATATATTGCATTAAATAGCAACTTAAATTTAAAAATTGCTGAAATAAGAATTATATTGCACAAGTAAAGTAATTTAATAGTTTTTATGATTTTAGCTAACTTAGAGTAGCTCTTAGAGATTATCAAGATTGATGATTGACCACTTTCACAAGATCAAGTATTTCAATAGTTTTACATGAATCATGGGCCATGAATATAGATTGAGGATTAGTTTTCAGAAGCTCTCTTTTAAATTGCAAATGAGATTACAGTCCTGAGCCTCATTCCTGAACAGCAGCTACATATGCGTGACATAAACAAACCTCTCTGTTTTTGTAAATATAGAAAGAATGTATGCACATATTTTTTTTAAAGAGATTTTCCATTTAATAAATCCCTCGCCAAACATATCAACAATCATAGTAACTATAATTGAATGATATAAACAAGCCTCAATGTATATCACACAATGTTTCTACATTTATTTTAAACTTCACCTGAGTTGTAAGAAGAAACACAGGATAAGAAGCATCCCTCTGAAATTTTTGTATTCTTCTTTCTCGTTCTTCGGTTTTTGAAATAGTTCCATCAAGCCTCATAACTTTCCAGTTTCTGTAAATAACAATTATAAAATGAAGTGTAATAATGAACTATATGAACTGATGAAATTATAGAATGTCGCAAATTTTGTAATGAAATCTAGAAATACCAGTAGTTGAAAAAAGCCTATTAATAACATAAATCAAAGTTTCAGTAACTAAGCTAACTTAAGAAAATTGTTACCTAGTAAGCATATTAATAAAAACTTTAATTATTTTATGTGATTGTTGGTTATGATTAAACTTCCCAACAGCATTCTGCAGGTGTAACAAGTCAGCAGATTGCTACCAAATTTGGCATGTGGACTATACACAAGATGCACTCAAGGGAATTTTTCAGAATGTTGAGATAAAAAAAATGTTTAACAAATGAGAAAATAAAATTCTAAATTAAATTAAAAGATAAAGGGATAAGGCTAACCCACAATGGAATGTTGACAAACCAACCACAGTAATCCCTGAAAGTTTTTTTCTGTAAGTCATTCCCTAGTAGCACAGCTAGTTCAAAAAACGTTAAAATTACGTTGGAAACACGTTTTCCGACGTTCAAAAACATGTTTTTAAACGTCTTTTGGACTAATTGTGCTACTAGGATTCTTTCTTGTACTTTCCACGAAACCATCATGTAATCCAGATATTAATCTTCCATAATCATATTTTGCTAATAGCTGTACAGTTTTCTAATGATGAAATAAAAATAATCCAGAATAGACTTGCTTATTTCACTGTCAAAACCTCTTGGATAAAAAAAAAGCATGTACATATCTTTTAATTTTCTTCAGAGGGGGGGAAAAAATCAGCATTTTTTCTCTAATTATTATGAAAAAAGAAGTCTGTTTGCTGGTTTGTTTGTCAGCAACATTACGGACAAACGGATATATGTAGAATTACTAAATTTGGTATCAAGTTCTGAACATGAAGTTGTGCACTTCAAAGTGATTTTTTAAAAATTAAGATTAGATTTTTAAAAATTAAATTTAAAATAATTAAAAATAAGAAAAGTTAAATTTTCACATGAATGTTTTGTATAATGTGTGAAATATTGTTTTTAACTGTGTAACTTATCGTCAGGGGTTGTTTCCCTTCATAGCATACAATTTTTCCGGTTTGACTGTGTGTTTGGGTCGTCTTGGCACGCTGGTGCAGAAGCATGTTGCCAAATGAAAAACACAAAACTTTTGGAATTAAAATGATATTGGTAAAATCATAATAAGCTAATGACTTTATTGATGTTAAAAATTTTACATGCGTTTTTATTGCAATAGAACTGACTTTTCCTTTTTCTCAATGCCAACATTTTAAAAATAATTTTTAAGAGTTGACACAGTATTATGCTTTGTAATAATTTTCTCTCTCTCTCTTCATTTTTTAAAAATATCTTTTTCACTTCCTATATAGTTTGAAATTGATTGCTATTGAATTTAGATTTGGGGAATAATCAATATCGACGGAAGAACACAAATGCTGCAAGAAGTCCATGCGCAATTTTTTAAATACTGTCTCTGAACTTGTTCCTACTGAATTAAATAATTGACATTTTGCTAAAATAATCAATTCAAAATAATATACTAGCCAGTATTTTTTACTAAACCAACTGCATATGGATGAAAAATTAAATTCACCATCGAACTACTTCTGAGTGGAATAATCTGTCTGCTGTCCGGTGTGTCCCAACATAAAGAGCAGCAATCTGGAAGTTTTTCTCTTTCTTGTCTCTGAACTCCCTGACAGCATTTGCTGACTCACTGGACTGAGATTCCTGCGACAATGAAGCCTGCCGAAAGGAACCACGTGGTCTCCTCGAGGTGTATGAGGAAGATTAATAGATAAGCTGCGACTATATGTGGTCCACCTTTCTGATAAGTCCTTTTAATTTTTCTTTGAACATGGCATCTTTCCAAATATGTAACATGATTTGCAGATTCTAAAGAATTTTTTAAGTAAAAATCACTTTTGATGAAAATTTTCGAAAAATAATTTTAAAATTGTTGCATCTTGAATTCTAGCTTCGTAACTTTTTGATATTTTGACAAATGATAAAACATTCATGTCACTACTCTTTTAAAAGAAAAACGAAAAAAATATTATAAATTAGGTGATTTTTTTAAAACGAATTTCAATGTTATTCTTAGAATTTAATGGCAGTTGCGTGAATAATTTGGAGCCATTAAGACCTCCATCATGACAAGTTTTTATGTTACATTGCCACCGAAAGCATAGAAAACTCTGTTTTCCTAATCATGGATTATCCAGTAGTATTTTTGATAGCTTTTAAATGGGGCACCAGATTTTCTAATCACAAGTGAGATCTACTTGTATAACCGTCGAGTGCTTTAAAATACATTATGGAAAAAATTTAATTCTAATATATTTTTAAAAACTTCCTGTTCTGCAAATATGTAAAAATGACACAAATAAACTGAAGAAAGAAATTCCCACATGTACGTTGCCAGTACAGTTTTATTTTAAAATAGGATTATATTCCTCCATAACAGTCCTATGTAAAGAAAAAGTTTTTCAATATCGTTTTTCTCAATATTACTTTGTTTGAAAACTACTGTGCGAAATAACTGATGAAATGAAATTTACAGAGTCAACTACCCAGAGTCAAAACATGACATCATAAATTAAAAACTGAGCGAAATTCGTAAACTTTGCAACACAATTTAATGTCCTATTTGAAATTCGAGCAATTCTAAATAGCTTTTCGAGATTACACAGTTTGATGTTTTGCATGAGACTGAAATGTGGAGAATTTAAATATTTAGATTGGTACAGCTTGGATATTTTCCAGTACGGCGAAATGAAGTATTTTGCGGTGCTATATACGCCAATCTGTCAAGAGTTATGGATAAAAATACACTCACTTCCAAACGTTAAGAACGAAGATGTAAAATGCAAAAAAATCAACAAATACTGCTTTGATTGACACAAAATTCGGCAGGAAAGTAGCATATATATTTATGCATAAAACAAAATGAATAATTATATACAGAAATGAAAATAATAAATTTTTGTAAGTTATCAGATAATGACATACTGGAGACTTGAACAGAATTGTGTATAAAGTGAAAATAAACAGCATAAAATAGGGAAAAAAGGACATTAAAAGGGTATGTTATCCTCCCCTCATCTGTATACAAAGTTTACACCTTGTGACCATGCTTTCAATTAGGTGGTCAACCACCGCAGAATTAATCAATCGCCATTCTTCTTGTAGAGCAGTTTCCAGCTCAATAAGAGTGGCTGGAGGAGGGAAACGTAAAGATACAGCACGGCCGAGAGCATCCCAAAGATTTTCAATGGGATTAAGGTCAGACGAATATGCTGGCCACGCCATATACGCAATCCCTTCACTCTCCAGGTAGTCATCGACAATGTCAGCTTTATGGGGATGTGCTTTATCGTCAATTAGAACAAAAGTTGGGCCAACTGCTGCAGCATACAATCTCACAATGGGTTCTAGGACTTCATCTCTATACCGGACAGCCGTCACAAAACTCAGCCCACCCCCCCCCCCCCCCCGGTACCACTTTACTTGTGCCCCTCTTGATTGGACGGATAGAAAAACAAAAACTCGAGGTACCCGGGCGTACAGTCCACTCATATGTAATCTTCGGCATACAGCAGCTGCAGATATCCTTACCAATGGACGCTGTAACCATAGATGTCACACATGTGGAGGTCGCTCTGCGATTCCGCTTAGCTAAAATAACAATATATCGATCTTCTGCGGGGGTTGTAACCCTTAGGCGTCCAGCTACGGGCCTTCAGACAACTGTCTGTGTGGTTTGGAATTGTTTCCAAAAACGTGAAATTACAGAATGATGAACGGCGAAGAAAAGAGCAACATTTGTGATCCGTGATCGACTGTCCTGCCTCAATGCGCCCCACAGCACGCCAGTGCTCAGAATCTTCCATTCGTCTTCTGGAAGTCATAGAAACTCGTATGTCTAGAAAACAAACTGTACGAAAGTTTTAAACACCTTCTATCAGCACTTACAATCAACTTCTGTAACCCTTCATAAAGCTGGCATCTTATAAGACTGCCCTTTTTGCATATTTCTTGATGTAAAAGTGCGATTGGCTGTTACCTAACATTTTTGCATACTTTCATCTACCTCTGCAGCGAATTGCATCCTCTTCAATTCTGACTGGCTTCCGGAAATTAGCCTTTTCTTCTCCGTGCTTAACTTTTGGAAGTGAGTGTATATGGAGAACTGTTTTAATAGGCAACCATTACGAAAAATGATTATCGCTTATGCTAATGCATAAACTGCAAAGAATCACCAGAGTAGAAAAGCATCATTAGTTTCAAATATCTGAGCTGTTTCTTTAAAGAGCATTAAAGAGGGAGAAACAAAGATATATATAGTATTAATATAAGTAATAGGTATTAGAAGATTTGTTAAGTTAACATGGATTAAAGCGCAGTATACCATGTTAATAAATATTTTGTGAAAAAGAGTTCTATTCATCATTTACCAACGGCTGTCTTACAACTAACTAAACTATAATTCTACATTGCATTAATATATACCACAGTAGTTTCAACAGAAGGGACTATATGAACTTTTTTTTTTCCTTTGAGATTTTGTTTTGTTATAGGTACTTACAATCATATATTAGAAAAATATTCGCTTTTTCTTGTGCAAAGAGAGGGTACGCAGCTAGTTAATAATAAAATAATGATGAGCACCCCTTATTTATTAATGTGGCTACAAAGAGTAGTGGATAGTACAAATTTAGTTTGAAAAAGCAAATCTACATGCTTCTTGAATTGAACTGAATGATATGGATTTTGTGCCATTTGGCAATTTAAAAATTTGAACATAAGACCAAATTTAATTAAGAGTTTTGCAACAATTTTTAACACGGGTTTCGCTTTAGTTTGTTAGCAACCTTAGAATATTCTGTTTTTGGTTTAAAGAAGAAAACATTAAACCAAAATTGAAAGTAAAATATCAGATAAAGACAAAAGACAATATCAGATCTTAAAGATCAGAAAGACAAAATATTGATTTACCTGTTCAATAAGATTCTATGTATCATATCCAAAATTTTTCTCGATAAAGAGAAAACTAACGTTCGGTGGCCATCCTCTTTTAAATTCTCAAGGAGATCAATGACGAGTTTCAATTTGCCAGATTCTTTTAATAAACAATCATCAGTAACATTATCAATAGATGAGGCCATAGTTGACTCATCATCTAAATTCAAGTGGTCATCTTGCCTGATACATAAAAAAATAAAGTATTTTATTTTTAATTATATGAAAACATATAAAATATTTTACTGTTAATTAAATATAAAGAGCTTGAAAACCTGAAAAGAATAACATACCTTAAAATGCTGCTATCAAATATAATTTATTTAACTGCATTATAAAGGAGAAAATAATAAAATTGAAAGAATTATACATACTCAAAGTCGGAATTGAGACCCATTTCATGGCAAGCTCTTTGGCTTAAAAGACGAGGATGATCACAAATTTTTTTGAGAGTTGTGAGTTCAACTAATGGAGATCTTTTAGAAACTAAAATCTTAAAATAGAAAATAATTGTTAATTATTTACATATATGTAACAATGTAAGGTTTGCACACACTTAAAGACAAAAGATTAATTTATTCAAAATTCAAAAACAATATTTAAGTTTAAAAGCATTAAAATGTTGTTTTAAAATGGACTAAGAAATATTTCCAAATTTCTCCTAGCTGCAGTACACAATATGCATGTAATTTATAACCATATACAGACAGTCCAAAAAATTTGAGATTGTGAGTTACTAGTAACTATGAAAATATTTATTTAAGATGAAAAACATGGGCATGTGCAACAAATAATTGATCAGGGTGTATACTGCAAAAAGTAAACTTGATTTCTTGACTTTTCCTTGACCATGACAAACACTAATTCCCAATAAAAGAAATAATTACGTTACGAGATCTTTTTCAGTTCCCTCTACTTAGTGAGATGAAGGGCTTTGTCTGTTGAAGACCGAAAGAATTTTTTGGTCGAAATGATTGTAACGTCTTATAAGTAACATTTTATGTGTGTTTTTTCACAAAATTTTTATTTATTTTAACATTTAACACCAGCATTTTCAGTGTTTTTTACTAATTCCCAATTTCAAAAACACACCAAGCTGATACAATAACAGAAAATTATACTTTTAAACTTAAAATTAATGTTATCATTAATATATATTATTATATATATTAATGTATAATAAGTACAATTATTATATATTAATGTATAATAAGTAACAGGAGCTACCCAATAAAAATATCCAATAAGTTTTTTTTACAAGCAATGCCACAGAAACTTGGTAATTTTCAACCGTAGACAACCATGTTACACATAAGAAAAAAGGGGGACATAATATTTTACAGGGTGTCTACAAAATTTCAGAAAAGTCAATTTCCAGACTTTTTGCTTATTACTAAATACAATCAATAGATTACATAATCAATTATAGATGAAAATGTAAACAAATCAATAATAACAATAATCAAAAGCAAGGTTTCCTCTTAGATAAATTGGTTATTAGTATCTATAATAATAAAAATGAATGTCTGTAAATCTGAATGTGTGCAATTTCCCGACAAATCTACAGCATGCAGAGCTCTGAAAATTTGTACAAATAAGCAAAGGAGTTCCATAATGTGCATCTCAGTCTTAGAATTTTAAATTTTTAATTACTTTTTTAAAGTATTTATTTTTATGAATTCAATGTCTATTTTTGTAGATTTCAACACCTCTTTTTGAGAAAATCAATTTTTGTAAAAGACACTTTTTTTGTTGTTGTTGTTGCTAAAATAATTTACAAAACAAATTCAAATGTAGGATAAAATGCCATTGAAGGACAGTTTTATTCAATTGTATTTTTGTAAAGGGCCCGCATCAATTGCAACTATTCAAATTTCGTCTTCATTGATTCTTGCATATCATCCATGTATCATGTAAGAAACATTAAAAATTGAAACCTGGGAGAAAAATGTGAAGAAATAAAAATACACGATAAAACTAATTCTAAGAAACCTACTGCTTTCACAGCTTCTGAACTAAGAAAGTCTTTATATATTGCTATCTGTGGTTCAGACATGTAAGTCCATAAAATTAGATCATTCTTCTTTGTTGTTACTTGAGATATTCTAAAGTTTTGAGAAATATAAAAAAAGAACCATTTAATAAAGTGACAATTTGAAAGATTTACACAAATATAAAACAGAATAATGCAGGTATAAAAGGCAAATATTAGTTATTTAGCTGTAATAACACTTTATTTTGATTTTTTCTTAAAAAGGTGCTATTTTACACCATCTGTAGAAAGCAAATAGAGGGTAAGGGGCATAAAAATAGTTGCTGTAGGACAATCACTTTACTTTTCATTTGTTATACAGGCATTTGTGATGCGGAAGAAGAAAAAGTTACACTTATTGAGCCCAATAACGATAAAATACTATAAAGCCATCAAGATCTGATTAATTTTTTTAATAAAGATGAAATGTGAAGCTGAATGACATCTTATTAGTTCAAAGTTATTAAAAACAATTATATGTATTTTATGCCTAAAAAATAGAATCCAGACAAAAATAATAAAAGTTTCATATATAAATATTTTCTCCAGTGATAATAACAAAACATGAAAAGCTACTGTTCCTTAAAAGAGAGGCTTGAACTTATTTTTGTTTGGATTTACTTGATTATTGGCTAAAAGCTCTAGCCTAAATATCAATGTTTCATAATTGCAACAAGAATGCATACTTCGCAAATAAAGTTACCAATTATGCAGGGTAGCGTTGATTAAAAGAGATGACTGAAAGCCAGTTACTGACTTCAAAACTACAGGTTTTTTAGGAGTCCCGGATTTACCAACATTCCAAACTTTTGATATATTGTCCTAAGACAGTCTGATATTTTTAAAATGGTTATGTTTATTTATAAAATACAAAAAGAAGTTCTCTCAAGTTCTCAAATAGTAAAACATTTTAGGATAACTTTTTCGAAGCTCAGAATTTTAGCAAATTAAGGACTTGTACAAACCCTGTACTAGTCAGTGGTTATATTTAAAACCGAATGGGGGACAACAGATCTTAAATTTTCAATTAAGTAAAAGTTTCCCACCAAACTTTACAATATTTAGCTCAAAAGAATTGGGATTTTCAGACTTCCCGTGATGTATATGAATTTTGATTTAAGAAGCAAAATGTTGCAGTTTTGTTCAAGAAATACATATAAAAATACTAGTATTGACATTTTAATTCTACATTCTCAAGTGATTTAAATATTCTTTACAAATTATATAATAAAAAAATAATAATGTACTGAGTGGTTTTAACTAAACTTCCTCTATAAACAGAAAGGATTGTAAGGAAATTTGGTGCATAGACTATACGCAAGATGCACTCAAGGAATGTCGGGAAGGGGGTGGGGGGGTGTCAAAAAATATCCTCTAGGGGCATTTAGCATGAAAAAACAGCAATTTTAACAATGGGAGTGGCTAATTCGAAAGGTACAAACAATTCCAACATTCATTCTACAGTTCTTAAATATTCATTAACTAACTAATTTGGTTACTTTTTGACTTGATTTCACCATGCAAAGAGCCACTTTGTGGACATTTTTTGAACTAAACCTTTTAAAAATCATTCTTGAGTGTTCTTGTTGTCTCATAGTGACATTACTTTTGAGATGTTCTTAAATGTAATTAAAAAAAGCCAAAATACATTCTAAATTAGTTATTTAGAGACAAACTACTATTTGTTTTGATATTCAACCATTTTCCCATTCTCTCACAATAGAAGTTTTATTTTCAAGAACAAAAATTTAACCTGCTAACATATCTTTATTTTACTTTCCTCGATTGCATTGAAAAATTCAGTCAGCTTTTTTTTTTATTGGAAACTCATATTTGTAATGCAGTAAACACAGGCTTTCACTTAAGCCATCTACCATAGCTCTAGCATTAATAAAAGTCTGAAACACATTGTTTCATTTGGATTGTATTTTCATTTGAGACAAGAAATACATTTTTAACCACTATTTTTCTCAGATCTTTCAAGAACAAATGCAGTTGCAGACTTGGCTAACGTATTGCTAGCATAGGCCATGCTGTTAAATTGTTCTGCATAAATATGCAGCCTCTCTGCCCACCTTATTGGTTGGTTTGTATTTTCGTGATACTTGCTGAGGCTCGCGAATTTTGAGTTTGTTTTATGCAGGATTTGTGAAATTCAGTTTCTGGCCTGTGAGGCTGGGATATCATCCAGATTTTTTTAAATCCTCCATTATGATATATATATATAAAAAAAATCAACTTAAATAAACATAGATATATATATATATATATATATATGTTTATTTAAGTTGATTTTTTTTAGTTCAGTAACCACATTCCCTGAATTAAATAATATAAAATAAACTAGTTACTTCCCGAACATGTACCATGTAAGGAAAGTATTGTAATCATGAAAAAATTCGATTTCGAGATTTTGGTGTTTTTACACATTTTGAGGGCTTCTGAATCCATTTATGCTATTTTTACGAGATGTATGTATGTGTGTGTGTATATGTGAGTGAACACGATAGCTCCTGAACGGAGCATACGATTGAGCTCAAATTGGATATATATGTCATAAACCACCGTCGCAAGACCGGTATTGATTTTGGTGTGTATACGACATATAGTTTTTCTACAGGGCTACGACAAAGATTTCTTTTACATTATGGCCTATGGGGGGAATTTCTTGAAAGTGCGCTAGCGGTTAAACGGTAGATTCGATTGAACTCAAATTGGGTATATATGTTATAAACCGCTGTCGCAAGACCGGTATTGATTTTGGTGTGTATCGGACATATAGTTTTTCCACAGGGCTACGACAAAGATTTCTCTTACATTATGGCCTATGGGGGGGAAATTCTTGAAAGTGCACTAGTGTTTAAACGGTATATTCGTTTGAGCTCAAATTGGGTATATATGCTATAAACCACTATCTTAAGACCGATATTAATTTGGATGTGTATAGGACTTGTAGTTTTTCTACAGGGCTACGACAAAGATTTCTTTTACATTATGGCCTATCGGGGGAAATTCTTGAAAGTGCGCTAGCGTTTAAACGGTACCTTCGATTGAGCTGAAATTGGGTATATATGTTATAAATAACCATCTTAAGACCGGTATTGATTTTGGCGTGTATAAGACTTATAGTTTTTCTACAGGGCTACGACAAAAATTTCTTTTATATTATGGCGTAATGGAATATGGGGAGAAATTCTTGAAAGTGCGCAAGCGTTTAAACGGTGCATTCGATTTAGTTTCAATTTGGTATATATGATTGAATTATTCATCGATTAAAATTTATTTAAATGCTTGGTAATGATCTTAATCGTAAGTGTTCGGAAAGTCGAGTGGAGTCACTCCAGATTTTTTTTTCTTATTTTTGGAGCCATCTGTCATTTATTTTAGTACCTTTTGAATTATAGTCATGTATGTTCCGGATAGCATCTTTTATGGATTATATTGTTCTTATATCAACAGGAGCGTGATCCAAGTTGTCCTTGCACCCACTAGAGAATACGGTATGTTTAAACTATTGACGGAAATGACTGACACAAAAACTCCTAAAAAATTACAGAGACGAGCAGAGCCATGATGCTTCTTTTCGATCATTTTATTTCACACATACTAATGACTATATACAATGAGTAGTTCTCTATGTGCAAAAGCACCCTCTATGAATGGCGTTACACTTTTGATTTACTGGGAGCGTTAACATTCTCCCGGCCAATGGCCTTAAGGACATCAAAATTATCCCTTACACTTTAAACATGTGAACAGAACTTATCTTAAACAGCATTAATTCACATTAATAATAAGAAATAGCTGGAAACACAAAACAGCAAAAATAAAAATAATGAAAAGTATTTAACAAAATAATCAAAAATCAAGAACAAAGTTTTTTCAATTCAGTGTATCACTGTTAATTGGTAGCATACAAAGTTTATTGGTCGTTTCATTTTGCCTGACACCGTTTTTAATTGAACCACTAGGACCTTTTTATCTGGTCCTTCGTAAACTATTTAAAATGCGACCTAGTTTCCACTTAAACGGTGGCAAATGATTCTCTTATTAATGGTTTAGGATTAATGTTCCAGAGTAAATTCGTTTCATATCTATTATTTACAAATTTTAAATCACTTTTGAATTGATCAATAAGTGCCTTATCGCTTGCGTTTAGCTCTTCCTTTTCTTTTATTCCCAAAGCACGCACTCGACACGCACGAGTTTCCACAACCCTTGGATATTCCGACGCTGCGACACAAAAACTAGCTGACACCGTATATTTATAACTGTTACTGTCTTGGGTTCTTTGCAGAGCATGACCAAAAATTGTAGGTACACATGTGATGGTCTGATTTATTTTTTTAACTGAGATGACTCCACAACCCGAAGAAATGCCTCTGCTCCAATTAAAATTTGGACATATGATAAATTTTCACAACAACCAGCTAGATTTAAACCTCGTTCACGCATAATTTCCTGTACGTTGTCATTTGGTCTATGGAAACTGGAGCAGCTGTAATTGTGTCTGCAACCAGCACTTCTATTTTAATCAACTGGTCTGGATTAAATTTACTTATCAAATTTATTTCCACAACCTCATACATTTTCTCACTGGGCACTAAACAACCGAAAGAAAAGACTGCTAAATTTTCCTTTCTGATTGAGTGATCTAGCAAGAGATTTCATGCACCAGTTTCGCTCTGACCTGTTATCGCATATAACTCTCGTTAATTTACTGAATTCAGATCTCCCATTCGGGCAGCTACCATAAACACTAGAAGTGAGCCATAAAACAGATGGACTGGCAGCACTTGAAGCTGAAGCATTACACTGAGTGTAGAAGACAGTGGTGCCCGTTTTGTTCTTTGGGGTAGTTTTATTTTGATTAGTCTCCTTTTGAAAATGTATCATCTCGTTATGGGGCAAACCACAGAAACAATTTTGTGCTCGGCATTTCAATCACTTTTAAAGCATTTCCAAGAAAAATTATTACTCTTAATAAATACAACTCATTCATTAACTGAAAGCCTTTTAAAATTAGGTCACTCTCTTAATATATGAGTTTCATTTGATTTACACATTGGACACTTAGACTTTTCCACTCCTGAAATACACATTCAAAACATTTTTTGAACTATTACTGTAACAATATGGTCTGTTTTGGCTTCGATATTTTTTCTCGTAGTTTGGAAATGGTTTCGGGGTAAAGGATTCTAATTTGGGTTTACCTCTAGAAGACAAACAAATATCACATTCGCAACTTAAATCTTGAGCTCTGAGCCATTTCTCTCACTGTTTGACAGCGATATGGGTTTTTAATTCTTGATCAAGTTGAGCAAAAATCTTATGCGCAACTATAAGCTCAATTAAATCCCTGAATTCACTCACTTGTCTTAACTGACAATAATACTCAAAATTCGCATTTAATCTTGATGCATATCATCAAGATCATTCAGATGGGATCAATCCCATCTGAATCAAGATATCCAATATTGATTCAGATGGGAATGCAAAAAAATTCCCATCTGAAAGTGCACGAAACTTTCAGATGGGAATTTTTGGGCATTCTGAAATTGATTTAAGCATTCTTAGAGAGTTGGTTGAAATTCTTTTAAAATAAGACTTTTAAGCTTACCGTAACCTTTTATGTCTTCTTCGCTAACATAGACCATTAAATTAGCAATTTTTTCTCCTAAAATATTTAACAACATTTCCAATTTTAAATCTTCGGGTACATCCTTGGTTCTAAATGCTTTTTCAGGGGATTGGAAAAATAAGTTAAAAGATTCTGCTTTTGAAGGCACTGAAATAGTTAAAATTTTTATACTTTTAATCAAATTTTCGGTATTGCAGTTAAGGGAATTTGACTCAGAATTTTGATTTCTCGGTATTTCCTTACCAATATTCGCTAACTCTACCTCTCATTACAGTTGAGTAAGTTTTAATTTTTCCAATTCAATTTTAACTGCACTGTCTGACTACTTTTTCTCTTATATCTTTCTTTTCTTCTAATATATTACAAATGAGATTCTGCACAAATTCGCTATCAGTTTTATAAATTTCACTTTTTTATTAGTTTTTTCAACTCTATTACTTTCGCACTACTGGGCCATCTAAACCAAGCTCATCCGCCAAGATTTTTAATTCATCCTTCTTTAACGTTTTAACACTCATTTTGACTCAATCCAAACCCTATTGAATTCAATAGACACAACACTCAAATAAACAACCTATACCAATATCAACAAACAATAACTTCAACAACACATTTCAACAAGATAAAACATTATATAATACACCAAAATTCCTACTCACCAGAAAACCGAACTACTGCTTTTCTCAAATTAACCATCGCATTATCCAAAAACTTCAGGGAACTAATCATCACAAATATAAACACTCTTTATAAACTCCACGTGAGGCTCATATCGCACTTCATGACACCAAAAAATGTTTGAACTACAACAGAAATGACTGACACAAAAACTCTAAAAAAATTACAGAGACGAGCAGAGCCATGATGCTTCTTTTCGATCATTTTATTTCACACACACTAATGACTATATACAATGAGCAGTTCTCTCTGCACACAAGCGCCCTCTATGAATGGCATTACACTTATGATTTACTGGGAGCGTTAACAAAGTATGTATTCAATGGCATACTGCAACCCCCCCCCCCCCCACACAAGAATGTGTGTGTGCCCCTCTCCCATTTTGTACATAATGTCCCACTACAGAACTAGTTCAACTAAGATTTTCATTAAATCTGAATGTAGGAATCTCAAAGTTCTGTGCTCATCTTGTCTAAATGACCATTTAGTTGGATAAACATTTCAACCTGGGGACATTTTCCCCTGTACCTTACATTAATTTCCATCTTTGAATACTTGGCTAAAAAACACATACATTCTTTGAACTTAGTTGTAAAATTTCACAATTTCAGGAATTTTGACTAACAAGGAGAGGCTCAGATGGTGGGGTCATGGATTTTGATGAAATGTTGATGGGATTGAGAGGACCCCTGGAGAAGTAAAATGCCAAAGAATTAGTTCCCAACTCAAAAATTTTCAAGAAAATGGCAGTTAAAAATTCAGTACATATTTATATACCTATAATTCAAATTCCGACATTTCAAAACATAGCACTGTAGATCCGTCTCCCATCAAGTCTGAGATCCCGGGGGTTCGAAGACGGTAGGTGTCCTTTTACTGTTTTACTTTAAATATGCATAAATAAACTTAAAAATCATCTTTGATAGAAAATGAATGTGAATGAAAGAGAACAAGATATTTTATTTAAACTTGAATTAAAAAAACATTCCTAAAAATATTTGGAAATACTTGCATAAATTATTAATTACATTTCGCAAAAGACTCTGTTTTATACATGATTTTCACACACTTTTAGAACAAGCTTGGCAGGGTTTAAAAATAAGCAACTGATTTGGAACAAAAATTTGAGGCAAGAATTTACGGTTCGTAATGATGAAAATGCTTGTTACTAATGCTTTGTTTTAAATTCATTCTTTAAAACATCATTTATAAACAAACAGTGGTTAGAAGGATACGGCATTTTTCTCTTTTTGAAGAGAAATATCAGGGGTCTGTCCAGGGCAAAATTGGGTCCGGAAATGGACAATTCACAAAATTCAACAAGTTAAAAACGGACCCTTCACAAAATTCAATATCGGAAAAACAGACCCTTCACAAAATTCAGTTTGACCAAAACAGTCCTTTCACAAAATAACTACTGCACTTTTCAATTGAGTTTGGGAATTATTATCATTTAGCGATTGCCGATCGTCACCCAATATCTTGGCCTAAATGTAAGCAACGTTGATTGATGATGATGACGGGAGGTAGGTTGATTGGAGACCCTAAGCCAGGGGGGTAAATTACACCGCCTACGATTGCAGTTTGAAGCAGACGCCTGCACTTGTTTGTTTTTCCTCCTAAGTTCCCTCCACCTGCTATGTAGGATCTCTCTTTCTGGGAATATAAATCAGACTAGTAGCGAGCGCTCATTTATTAATTCTTTTCATGTGAGTTGGGTATATGCCAAAAAATTAAACATTTAAAGTTTATTTATGCATATTTAAAGAAAAAAAAAGTGAAAGGGCATCTCCCGAGTTTGAACCCGGGACCTCAAGCTTCATAGTGAGACGGATCCACGGTGCTATGATTTGCACAGTCATAATTATGAATTATAGGTATATAAATATGTATTGAATTTTTAATTGCCATTTTCTCAAAAATTTTTGTGAGATTGCAGCTAATTCTTTGGCATTCTACTTCTCTAGTGGTCCTCTGAATCCCTTCAACATTTCATTAATATCTGTGACCCCAGCATCTGAGCCTCTCCTTGTAAATTACTTAGATAGACTATCCGAGGATATAGATGAGATATGCTATTAATAACAGCCTTATGTTACTTCCAATTCTTTGGGGGTCATAAATTTTCTCAGCTAACAAGCTCTAGTTTCTTTTTTTTAATTTAAGAAAAAGTTTTGAATTTTATTTTTAAAAATGCAACAATGAATGTTTTGGGGACCTCTTCAGCTCTTGAGGCTTACCCGCACTGCGGGCGCTTACAGTATGCCTCTGTATGTATTGAAATTTTATTATGTAATTACCACTGAGGGACTAATATATTGAACAATGGGTACACTATGGAATCACTATTTTTTTGTTCTAACATTCTTTTCCCATCAGTACAACCTAGCATTTCATAACAATCGTGCACAGTCCATATTCCAAATTTGATGGCGATTTGTTCACCTATTTCAGCTGCAGAATGATGTTTATACAGGAAGTTTAATTATAACCACCCTGTACATTGCTTACTTCAATTTATCCATCTGTTTTCCAAGCTCATCAACATCCTTATCTTTTTTCCCCCAGATTTCTTCTTTGGTTCTTCTCAAAAAGTAGGGCTTAATAAGAGACTTTAAATTTTCAGCCATTTCTGAACCTAACCTTTTTTCTCCTGATGTAGCATCTTTTTCTCTCGACTGAAAAATAAACAAATAAATAAAATTTAAAAAAGGAAGAAAATCTGAAACACTCTCAGATTTTAAATATGTACCAAAGTGCTATATATTAAAAGCGTATCATTATTTATGCATTGTTCCCATTTTTCTTCCTTATTCCATTAAGTTGGAAAGTGTATCATTATTCATAAGTGTGCTGTATTTTTCTTTCTTGTTCCATAAAACCCATCTCTAGAATCGAAATCTATCTTAAAATTGCTTACTAAAAATATTTTACAATCTTCCCAAGTATATTCCAACTATACTTCAACGTTTTAATTTTTTTTTTTTTTTTTTTTTCCGAATGTGCATCATAATCCATCCATAAGTGTGCCATGATTGCCTTTCTTGGGTTGATTCCTACTTTAAGGCCCCCAAGGTGTTTAAACAAATTACACACAAGGTAATTAAACATATTAAACACAAGGTAATTAAACATATGCAGTTACCATGACAAGTTTTTTGTATTTATGTGGCAACTGTAATTTAGAATTCAAATGGCAATTTGGAACAACATATAAGTACAACATTCCGTTACTCATTTATTTGTTTTAGATTGCCAATTAATGCACCATAATTTATGGAAGAAATGCTGAGCCCATGAGAATGAGCTTAATTAACTAGAAAATCATCAGAAACACAACATAATGAGCGTGCTCCAGCGTAGTTGAGGTTTACCGTAATAATAGCATAAGGCAGTTTTTATTCGGTACAGTGCTCTTTTGCAGGGTACAAAACCGCACAGCAAAAAAACACGGGGAGGGGGGGGGGAGAATTTTTAAACTTGCACTGGGTGCAACAGAGCAGTTTTGGTTGAGATTGAGTATTTTAAGAACAATCAGGCCCGGACTGGCTCCTATGGGGGCACTCTGCTATTGAAAAGGGGTTTCTTATTGGTGAATTTGGAGGGAATAGGATATTAGGATATGCAATATTTGAAAATTAGGCTTCTTGCCTAAAAGCCATATTTAACTATTTTAAAGCTATTGGGGCCCCTGATTCTTTGGAGTATCCCTTGCCTCGTGTGGTCTGTGGGGTCCTATGCAACGCCTCTGTGTAAAAGCATAAGATTACAAAGAAATAAATAATCGAACTACTTTGTACATTACTCTGATGTATATCAAATTACTTTAATTATAAAGTAGTGTATCCATTTTTGGGAGGCCTCACTGGGGGCCCCTCCCTTATGCCGGCAGCCCTTGGCGATCACCGACCAGGCAAGTCCAGGCTTCAGAACACTAGACGTTCATTGGAATACAGGGGTGCAGTTAATCGAAGTTAGTGCATTTTTGCAGTATTTTAAGGAACTTTAGCCCATCAAAATAAATATATTAAAACCTTCATTAAAATTTAATTATAGTTCTAAAATGTAGACATAAAAAAGTTGCTTTTATTTTCTTTCATTTATTTATTTATTTTTTATTTATTTATTTATTTATTTTTTTTTTTTTACTTAATTGAGGAGATATTGGTTGGATTTATGTACCCATTCAGAGCGTTGAATTAAACCACTTTTTCACAGGGTAGGCTTGCGTTCTGATTCGTTACGCTGTGCTCTGTGCACTGCTGGTGGCGCCAACTTTTGATACAATTATTATTAAATAATTTTTATGATTTTTCGTTGAAGATCGGCTAAAAAAACTAAAAAACATCAAAAAACGTCGCACTTGGTATAAACGCCGCAGCCCTTCTTCCATAAATTACAGTAGTTTTAATAATTAAGTGTCTTCAAATTCCTTAACTGGGGCGTTTATTGCTAATTTGTTCACCTTAGTTTTCATCTAGTTCTTTTGGGTTGAAACTTGTAAATAACTCCTAGAGACCCATGACTGCAAAGCTCGCCAAAGTGAGGCAATTTTTTAGGTTGGCGAGAGTGGGGGCATTAAAATAGGAAATCAACCCTTTCTTGTGGCCTCAACCCGTTCAATCAACTCGTTCTTTGGAATCAAAATCTATCTTAAAATTGCCTGCTGAAACTGTTCTACAATTTTTGCCAGGCATATTCGAACTATACTTCACCACAGGCGCGTAGCCAGGAAAATTTTTCCGGGGGACCCTCCTGGCTACGCCCCTGCTTCACCATTTCAAATATGTTTGGAATGGGCATCATAATCCACGAGTGTACCGTGTTTTCCCTCCTTCTTCCATAAAACGCTTCTTCGGAATAGAAATCTATATTAAAATCGCCTACCAAAACTATTTAACAATTTTTTACAGGCATAGTGAAAATATACTTCACCTTTACAAATACCATTTGGAAAGTGTAATCATAATCTATGAGTGTACCGTATTTGTCTTCTATGTTTTATGAAACACTTCTTCGGAATTCAAATCTATATTAAAATTGCCTACTAAAACTATTTTACAATATTCGCCTGGCATTTTCTAACTACACTCATAATATATTTATAATAAATTGTCGCGTTTTGGCACCAAATTTAGCAATCAATCATCAAAAATTGCAAACCTTGTGTGACTTTCCATATTTTGGGGAGGGGTGCATATTTTAAACCATGTTTTTTAAAAGAGAACCTGTTTTTAGGGTTCCTAGGACTAGCTTTTATAAGACCTTAGTAATAATTAAGAATGAATTTGTTTCTGTATTAAGCCTATTTTCACAATGTAATTAAAAAAGGGGCGAGATAATTGAGATAATAGTTATCTTACACCTTGGGACTTACAAATTCAAGAAGCCAGTGCAACACGTCATAGCTATTCAACCATACTTACATAGTGGATTTTTATAATAATAATTATTATTACACTAGAAGTCAAAGCTCGTTGAGGAAGCAATTACAACAAGCACTACAAAAAACATTTGATGAAAATATGTCCACACAATATATTTAACCTTTGTCCACCTAAAATAAATAACTTTTGTATTCAATTTTTATTATATATCCAAGTCAAGTTTCATGCTCTTCTGAAAACGCATGGAAACTTTTCACATTCTTTTTGTGTAAACAGCCCCACATATATCAATGCTTCATGCAGATGATCATTTTAGTAATGGAGAAAAAAAAAAAATTAAACTGTTATCTGGAAAAACTTTTTTAAACGAATTGGAATTGCAGCTTTCCTGTCAAAGCCTGACGACTGTGACTTCAATATGACATCATGACGATTGCGACAGCTAATTTTGTCGTGCAAATGATCAACTTTTTTTACTCTTAGAAATAAAATGGAGCTGAAAATAGCAAAAAATGGCTTAAAACTTAGAAAACCAGTGGATTTAAAAATTTTTAAAGTAGCACAGATTGTATATTTTTATACATAATTATGAAAACTTTAGAGCGAATCATATGAAGAATGTAGATGTTGTTATGCTTTTTGTGCGGACCTTTTTAATCTTCTTTGAGTAATTGCGGTTTAAGTTTTATCTTAGAGTGGTTGCCTGGAATTGTTAGAGTCGGTGATCAGCATAACTATATAGTATGATTATATACACATTATTATATATCTTCAACTTTAATCAAACTTGAATAGTTGCCAAATCTGCAAATGATGTTTACTAGCAGAGTACTTCAATATCTGCTTTGTAAATATCACAATGAAACAAAAATTTTTAAAAAATAGTTCAATTTATTCACTGGCATTTGATAAAGCTCATAAAGTGGGATGAATGACCTATGTTTATTATATCTTGAATATATTTCAAAACAAATGAATGTTACATGGAAGAGATTTACAAAAAGACTCTATATCCTATCTTAAATAATCAGTACAGAATGACTCACTCTGGTTATTGGATTTTCATACTGCATCTTGAAAGTTTTCATAGAGCCCAACAATGTTCCCTGATGAACAAAATCATACAGAGACCACAATTCCTAAAAGTAAAATAAATAAATAGCTTTTTTTAGATTTCATCAAGTGTGATTATCACATCTACATATTGATTGATTGATAACGTAACATTAAAAAAGCCCAAGTCTCATTTTCTTTTATGTGATAAATTTACAGTTTCTTGGCCAACAGACAACACTAAAGTGTGGCTAAAACTACTTAACACTCATTTCACTTTGGTTTAAATGAAGTTATGTCAAAAGAAAAACAGTCATTTTTAAGAGTGATGAAAAAAAAAAAAAAAAAAAAAAAAAAAAAAAACTTGAGCTACTTAGGTGAGATGAATTGGAGCAGTTCTGCTGTAATTAGCACAGAAATATTCGTAAACTATCTTTTCATAGCAGATTGGTGCAATTTTATAGCAGATTGGTCCATACTTTCTTGCTGTAGACTCATAATTTGTTACTTTTTTTTAATGGATATGTGCAGAAATTTATTACTATAAATTAAAATTAATGACTAAGGCCCTTTTTGATGAATGATCAAAATTTATGAGTTTTTAATTAGTTTTAATCTGCGCTGACACTCAGTTGTGAAGATGTCTACTCCAGCAAAAAGGGAGCCTTTTCTTAGCAAACTTATAAATGAGCAATAATAATACTCAAGAAGATTGTGTTTATAGATTAAATTTGACTCATAAATTATTATTTCAATAGTAAACGGAATGGACATAGGGAAAGAGCAGATGCACTTTAAGTTGTTGTTGTTGTCGCATCCATGGAAAGATGACACTATCCATGGAAAGAGGGGTGCCAGTGCCTTCGAGGAGGTTGGACTTCTACTTGTTGGTCCCTAATTTTGGACCGATTTCAGATGAGGGACCAACCAACACCTGATATCGGCAGCCCCAGAGGTAATGTTTAACAACTTGGAGGACATTGGAGCCACGACAGATTTTACATGCACCAGCTCCCATTAGCGCACACGGTTCCACAGCGGACAAGCCGAGAGGGAGATGACCCTCCCAAGCATTGGCCAAGCTGGATGCTGCTTCACTTGCCGTGTTCTTATGGGAACGGAGTTTAGTGCCCAGACCACTGCGGGACTGCACTATCAGTAATCATCAAAAATGAGGGTATTTTAAAATGTAAAACAGAGGACAAAATAATGGTGCGGGTTACTATGATGTGGTAACTTTCACTAGAAACTGCCAAACATTTGTTATAGGAAAATTCTAGCTAAATTACGATTTGAGAAGTCTGCTGTGTCTATCAAGTGACTATCAACATAAATTAACATTATTTGAAAAATAATTACATTTCCTCGCTTTTGAGACATCTTACAATATTCAATTTTCAAATTTTAATCTTGGAAACTATTTCACTTAAAGACATACAACTTTTTTAATTTCCTTTTTTGACAAAGAGCACATTTTTCTAAAAATAAATGATAGGAAAGGAGGGACTGTAGAAATATTAAATTTCATATTTTAATATGTATACAGCCCCCAGTAAAAAAATTGCCATACCTGAAAGCTACTCTACAATGAACAAACTTTTCTAATTGAAAGTATTTTTCGATCACTTATCTTTTAAAGATAATTGCTTTAACATCTATTTTGAAACATCCGGTTGAAGTTAAAAAAAAAAAAAATATACTAAAGAAATAATATTTGTTTTTAAGATAGATGAATAAGACTAAAATTGGGATGCTGAAGCATAATACACAATTTTACGAAAATGAAAAACAGTAAGACCCTTTTGAAATACCAGAATAAAAACATTAAGATGAAAAATTTACTTGAAAAACAGAAAACTTCCAGGAAAAAAAAAGAAGTGGAAGAGTTGGCAGCTATGCCTATTACTGAGTTTTTGCTAGGTTGAGAACTGTAATAAAATTGTACACAGTCAGCATGAAGATTTTTATAAGACATTTGATTGACAAAGCAAGCAATATTGATCACTGATTACATACAGTTCAAACGTAGTTTAAATTTTATTATAAAAGTGGAGAACTGAGCTAGCATTTATATAAATGCAGCAATACCCAAGGGAAACATTGTATTTTTTTTATTAGTGACTCTAGCAGTACCAAAAGGTTGGCTAATTATTGGTTAAGGTAAAGCTACATGATGACTATCTGCCTTAAGGGGGGGGGGCTGTGCCAAGGGTGGAGGATTTTTATGAATAAAATGGAGATGCCTATCTCTACAAAGCTTCCAGAATGATTAAAGGTTGATTTTTATTAATTTTTGTTTTTTAATTTCTAATTATGAAAGCTATTATTTTTGAAATACTTTACTTGTTTGTGCTTGAACAAAATATTGTTAATTTGTTTATGCTTTTTACCATATTTGGTGTTAATTAATGCTTACTTTCCTTAATAAATTGGAAAAAAAATATTAGCAATAAATTGTCTCTTAATTAATGAAATAAACTACCTCTTCTTTCTTATCTCATTTTACAGTTTACCACTAAAACATTCTTCAGTTTTGCAAGAATTCTGAATCTCATTTTACATGATTTTGATTTGCATTACTTTTTAAGCAATGTATCTAGAGTAAATCTAGGAATGAGCATACATACTTTTTTAATTTGCTTTGCATAACATCAAAATAGCAAATAAACAAACAAACAAACAAATAGTAGTAGCAGTAGTAATAATGAACTAAAACTTACTCTAAGATTATTCTGAATGGGTGTTCCAGTTAAAACAATTCGATTCTTGGCTGGAATTTCATAAACAGCTTTTGTAGTTTTAGTGGGGTTTTTAATTTTATGACCTTCATCCAAAATAACATAATCCTGGTAAAGAGAAAATAAAAAATGCTTACGAAAAGTTTTAACAGCACATATTAAATATGTTTAAACAATAATACTGTCACAATAAAACAAGTAATTTCTGAATTCTTTTCTGACATTGACCAATTTGAAAGAGAATATGCAAGTTTTTAAACATTCATTAGAAAATAGATACACAGATTATAGATATACAAAAATTACTCATAATTTTACTAAGATTGGGAGGGTGAAATGGCCTTCACTCAAAACCCCCAGGAAACTTTTTGCAGGTAGGCGCAATGAGGGAAGGTAAGAGGAGAAGGGGTAGGTGGAGTTGGATGAATGATATGCAAAATTTTTCTAGACAATTATGAACAGCCTAACCTAATGACAATGCTTATTATTCTTAAACGTGTACATCCAAAAATTATAATTTTAAAATAAAATTCAACTATCTTAGCAAAATATAATAAACATTCAAAGAGTATACACCATAAAGGAGAAATGAACCTTCTTAAATTCAATATTAACAATAGCCTAGAGTTCCCCAGAAAAGTTTCATTCCTATTACCATTTCGCTTAAAACATTCACTATATTAATCTTAACATAATTCAGAAGTGCTAAAAACTAACTGACAAAAAAGATAGTGAAACTACTGACCCACACAAATTCTTCATCATCCATTTTAATGTAGGAATTTACATTGTTAACTATCATGCCATAACTGGTTAGCAATACATGACCTCTTCGCTGTACTCGCAGAAGATTCCTTTCTCTTTCTTTCTTAGTGCCTGAGTGAAAGTCATAAACAGCAATACCAGGACACCTATGTTAAGAAAACCAAATGAGGAAAGCAAGAATATTTCAAGAAAATAAATAAAAAGTCTTTCAAAACTAAAATTAAGTATAGGTAAATTTCGCTTTTTAAAGAAAATATTATTGTAAAGATATTGTAAAATTAGATTTTACAAAAACAAATTCAATGTTTGAAAAAGAACTTTTACCATTTCTTAAATTCCTTTTCCCAGTTTTTCAACAAAGATACTGGCATAATAATAAGCACATGTTTTATGAGATCTGCATCTATCATACCAGAGAGAAATGCAATTACTTGAAATGTCTTTCCCAACCTGTTAGGAGAAAAATAAAAGTAATATTTCAAAATGCATCATGAACTAACGTTGATTAATATTAGCTCTTTTTGAAACAAATAGACAAAGGCATAATTTCTTAAAAATGAGGTAACTAAGATATTATAATATTGGCCTGAATAAAAGGGAGTGTTTTTTGACTGATCACTGCCCATAAAAAACCTGACTCGCACTGAAGTCGAGGCCTAAATATAAAATTTTTCTAATTATCTTGATGAAAAATTTCGGGGTTGCGTTATATTCGAGCAAATACAGTACACTCTTTGTTTTTTACATTCTGCATAAGTTATCTTTTTAGGTGTACAGAAGAAATATTTAATATATATGGTCAAAATTGGCTGTAACAACAATGAATGGACCAAGCCAATTTGCTTGTTGAATTTGAATGGTCATAATAACCAAGTTTACTACAAATTCAGATCTTCTAACACTAAGCCAATCATTTATTTTAATTTCCTTTGTTAAACCCAGGCTAACAAGAACCAAATTCAATGGCAAAATTCTGAGTTTAAATACCATGACTAAAACTCGACAGACAGATGACCAAATCCAATCTAGATTAAGTTTGTTTCACAATTAGAACATTATTTACAAAATATGAACATTTTAATTAAATTATATTTGGATGGAAATGGGATAAAATAATATTTGGGTGGAAAGTATGAGATAAAATAATGTGAACTTAAAAGTTTCAAGGATTGCTATGGGTAGTTTGGCTATTCTCTGCCAGGGGATGGCCCTGCCTCCTTAATGCTTAGTTAGTTATATAACAATATCATGATCTGTTATTAGTATGTAGGAGAAGGATAATGATAAGACTTAGACAAGATTGACAGAGTAATTTCTCTTGGGAAGAAGTGGTTGCAACTTAAGTTTTTCAGAAGTTCAAGAAAAGGAAAATTTAACCCCACATAGTGTAGCCAATTGGCTACACTCTTATTTTCCCTTAATAAAAAGAAAATTTTGTAGTCATTTTCTAAATATGAATTTAAAATAAATATAAGATCATTATGAAAATAATTTTAGTTTTTAAAAATTCATGGTAACATTTTTTGAGCAAACAAGCATGAATTTATTGCATGTGTATACAGTTCAGTGATAAAATTTTGCCCGAATTTTTGATTGCATCTAAATTTTATAGCTAAATGAAAATACATACAAAACAGTTAAAAATAGTAGTATAGGACTAAATAAAGTAGAATTAGGCTATATTATTTTCATTCGCATTATGAGAGCTATAGGGTGGTCATTCTAATATTTCTAATTTGAACATTTTTCCTAATTTTTCTAGGAAACTTCATGCTGAATTTTCTTTAAATATTTTTCCTAGCATGAATAAGCCTAAATGAAGTTACAATTTCATTTTCAGCCCATCCCAGTGGCAGAAAGTTTTGTAGCTGTCTGCGACAAACTTTCAGAGTTTCGTAATCAGTCTGCAAAATTTTGCGTGTAATTTTAGAGGATAATTCATACATAAAACCAACAATTTTTAACCACTGCTGTTAAATAGTGTTGACTCTAGAGAAAAAAAAAAGGCCGTCAGGAAAAGATTAAAAAAGGACAGCATGTTTTCAAAAAAGGTACTTGAGTTCCATGATAAAGTATAGGTAGATAGCATATTACAGAAAACTGGTTCGAAGTAATCTGAAAAGGACTAGGGCTTATCCAAAAAACTTGTAGGGTTGTAATGTGTGTTTTGACTTACAGTGCACAGTTAGTTCCTTTTTTTCCCCCCTTTTTCAGAGTCATATACAAATTTTGTATTGCATCCAACTGTTGGATGTACAGCACCAAAATCAAGTTATTGAAATGTATTTGTTCTTCCTCTTACACACACTCTTCTAATTTGATGCTTGCTCATTCATGAAATGTGAATATAAGTTTTTAAAAAAGCACTATTCTTTTATTCTTAATATATATCAATAAAAATTATTATTATAAATAAGATATGTAAGAAATAATGTTTAAAATATTTTAAATAATTTAAATTTTTTTGTGGCATGCTAACTAAGTCCCTTTAAGGAAATAGTTTACCATTTCAGCATTTTTACTTTCCGAACATGTACCATGTAAGGAAAGTATTGTAATCATGAAAAAATTCGAATTCGAGATTTTGGTGTATTTACACGTTTTGAGGTCTTCTGAATTCATTTATGCTATTTTTACGAGATGCAGGGCTGGAAGTCCAAAAAATAAAATTTAAGGACAAAATTTTCTCCAAATTTAAGGACAATTTAAGGACTTTTTTTACATATACAGTCACTAATGACTATTGCTGATGTCGGAAATTTTTTATTAAAAATAACTTCAAATATGTAGACACTTATTTTGAGCAACTTATTAGATATATTTACAGAATGATTACAAATAAGCGAATAAAAATTGGAATCTTTTAAAAATTAAAATTTGTAATACTTACTCGATGTAAAAAGTATAAATACTTACCAAAATGAAAAATAAAATCGAGGCAACTAAAATTAACCTTCAAATTTATACCTGTATATCTTGATAAATAGAAAAACAATGCACAATTTAAAAAAGAAAAACTATCTTTCTCTCTCAATAAGTTTAATACTTCAATAATCATTTAAGAACAGACATATCATTTCGAACAGTAGTAAGTTTTTTAGATACAGTTGTTATACTGTCCCTTGCAGCATCAACCATCATTTGTGCAACTTTTATGTCCTTCATGTCACTTTTCGAAATGGCTATCTTTAGTCTTTCACTGGCCTCTCCTAGCAAACAATGGGCAGCATTTTCTTCTTCAATTAAACGATTTGCAGTGTCAGTCAGCTCAGCTAACTTTTTATTCATTTCATCGCTTTTTTTCTGTTTTTTAGCATTCTCTTGCTTTTCTTCTTCTAAATTACGTTTCATTTGAATCTGCAAGTTAGCTTCTTGTTTAAGGTCTTCCAAATAAGCAGCATATGCACTATGAGATTTCTGAACACTCTCAATAAGATCTTTTGTGAGTGGTATGTCTTTAACTCTTTTAAATCTGTAAATATAGTCTTTACACAACCTTAGAGAACGAATACCTAATTCTGAAATTGAAGCTTTACTTGATGTAACGATTGTGTTGTTGATGGAAAATCCACGTTCAGGAACAGCATTACCATGAGACAAAGTCAAGCAAGATTTTGCAAAAGCACTAAGGTTTGGATATTTCTGTATACCAGCAGCATCTTTAATTTTTGAGATGTCACTCCAATATTTGCAAATATCTTGATCATCACCATACGTATTAGGAAACTTCTCACAAGCATACATACACCATTCAGTGTTGATTGCATCACAAATGTAGTTAGTCTTTGTTATTTTGATTAAGTGCTGTGAAAGACGATTTACTGCAACTTTTGAGAATGCATCATTGTATAATGCTGGGTGAATGCATTGCAGGTCTCTCAATATAATATTTGAAATAGGCAACTTATTTTGCAAGAATTCACAAGTTTGCATGTAACAACTTCTCACACTAAGAAAAAACTGCTTGTGTTCAGGTTTATCAAAGTCACCATCAAGCAAATTTAAAGCCCCTGAACCTACATAAATACAACTTCGTGGTGTAAGCCAAGACTTTGAATTACGGCAATCAACATTCTTTAAGGACAAACCTTCTTTCTCCTTTACAATATCCTGCTTCATAAACTTAAACATAATATTTCTTACAAGTTCATTTAATTTGGAATACAATATGTGGATTAAAGGTGTGCTTTTTTGTAATAATATTGAATAAGGCAGAAAACATGATGCAAAGAAGCTTGTAAAGTGTAAATACACAAGAGTCATAGGGTCTTTCAAAAATGTACAGATATTACGGTATCTTTCACCTAGTTTAGAAACATCATTGTTCTTAACAAGAAATTCTAAGAAGTATTCTTTTAGTGCTGGATACTGCTCAATAAATCTATCACAAGCAGGTGCTAAGGATAGCCACCTACTACTCACGTGTTTTAAAATTTCATGGTCAGCCTCTTTACCAAATAAAACATCAACTTGAATATTATGAAAATCTTCTTTCCTGGCAGCAGACATTCTCAAAAAAAGAAAAACATCCACAATCAAACTTTCTACATCACAATCTAACTTACTTAATCCTTTTTTCATGGCATTATTCAAAATATGTAAAGGACAGGTTCCTATATCAATCAAATTACTATGGTTCAAGGAATCTAAATGACAATTCATTTTTTTCAAAAATGACAAATTTACATTTGGGCCATCTAAAGAACATTGCAAACATTTATCAATGCTTAAATTATTGTTATCGATAAAACTTGTGACGATTTCAAAAATTTTCGCAGCGTCTAAATGCCCAACGAATTCTGATTCACAATACGATGTAACAATTTTTTCAAAATTTTCAGACCAATACGAAATGTGAATATCCAGCTGCTTTTTAGATTGCCGGGTCGTAGTTTCGTCAAAATATAAAGTAAAAAACGACTTACCAATATCTTGGAACACTTTTTTGCGAAAATATGGTGCAAGTCCAAATTTTGTTACGTACCGTGCTTTCGTTTCTGAAAGCGAAACATTCTTCGCAATCGTTGAATCATCAAACGATTCGGCACAAATTTCTACCAAACTTCCCAAATTAGAAAATGGGTAGTTGCACTTTATTGCATGCATCAACAATAAAATTTCTGATCTTAAGGCTTTCTCTTTTATGTTCGATGGCAACCACTTCTTTCCTCTTGAAGTTGATGCTAGCATCAAACTTGCTGATGTGCCGCTGTCAATAGCATCTTGTTTTTCAAATGTCAATTGGTTTACTTTAATTTTAATTAATTGTTTGTGCTTAGCGCTCCTTGCATGGGAATTAACCTGGGAAAATCCCATGCTTGCGACGCTAAAAGATTTGTTGCAAACAACACAAAAACCCGAATATACATCATCACGACATGGATTACACCAACTGCTCACATCATCTCCGTTGTCATCAACTTTACCGTCAGAAATCCAAGACTGATTGAATTTTGTTTTCCGACCCATGGTGAGAATTCAGAAATATTGAGCTTTAAATCCAATCCAAGAATGAAGTAAAGATCATTTTATTTCAATAAGCAATCTTATAAGCACAACACGTGTAACGAGCAGCAATAGAAACAAGAAAGAGGTATAAATAAACAGTTACTTACGGCAACCTTATTCTTTCCCCTAAATCACTACATCTACTATCGGCGCGCGTACAATGATGGAGGGAAAAGGGATCTTTTTAACTTTTTCCCCCCCTACACGGAGCGCTTTCATGACGTCACAACGGAAAAAACTATCGTCACCAATAGGATGTCGTAAACAAGAACCGAACTAGCAAGTGTAAGTCTCTTCTTTAGTGACTGATACCATTGCTTGGCGCGTAATGAATATCGTGCATAATTATTTATATTCAATTTATTTTTCCATTTTTTAGAAATCTAATAATATTTACTTTTTATTTCTGCTGAGTTCAGCAAAAATGTGAAAATTTCAGGACATTTACTGAATTTTTAAAAAATTAAGGACATTTCAGGACACTTTTCCTTTTTTCAGGAATTTCAGGAATTTAAGGACAACTTCGAGCCCTGGAGATGTATGTATGTATGTGTGTATGTGTGTGTGTGTGTGTGTATGTGAGTGAACACGATAGCTCCTGAACGGGGCATTCGATTGAGCTCAAATTGGGTATATATGTTATAAACCACCGTCGCAAGACCGGTATTGATTTTGGTGTGTATAGGACTTATAGTTTTTCTACAGGGCTAAAACAAAGATTTCTTTTACATTATGGCCTATGCGGAGAAATTCTTGAAAGTGCGCTAGCGTTTAAACGGTACATTCGATTGAGCTCAAATTGGGTATATATGTTATAAACCACTGTCGCAAGACCTGCATTGATTTTGGTGTGTATAGGACTTATAGTGTTTCTACAGGGCTACGACAAAAATTTCTTTTACATTATGGCCTATGGGGGAAAATTCTGGAAAATGTGCTAGCGTTTAAACGGTGCATTCGATTGAGCTCAAATTGGGTATATATATTATAAACCACCGTCACAAGACCTGTATTGATTTTGGTGTGTATAAGACTTATTGTTTTTCTACAGGGCTACGACAAAGATTTCTTTTACATTACGGCCTATGGGACAAAATTCTTGAAATTACGCTAGTGTTTAAACGGTGCATTCGATTGAGCTTCAATTTGGTATATATATTTGAATTATTCATAGATTAAAATTTATTTAAATGCTTGGTAATGATCTTAATCATAAGTGTTTGGAAAGTGGAGTGGAGTCACTCCAGATTTTTTTAAACTATAGTACAAATGATGAACTGGATGCCTTTCAATGTTCAACTAATACAGTACATTTTGAAAAAATAAATCTCTTTAAACTGCACATTTAAGTAAAATTATTTAAAAAGTTTAAAAAACTGATTTAAAAAAAATCTACTACTTAAAAAAAAATAAAAAATTTTGTCCAATTAAAAAAAAATAATAAAAGATTTTCAAATACATATAACACAAGGCTGTGCATGGATTTTCAGATACATCTAATATTGCATCTAATATAATTTTTCTACTAATATACGATACAGTGTAAAACAATAAAATGTGACATATCTTCATATGATTTCTGTAAAATACAAAAGAAAAAAAACCTGAAGGCTAATTCCATGCACAGATTTATCATACAAGAACAGTAATAAAGAACATGTACAAAAAAAAATTAAATCTTTATCTCAAATACCCCCCCCCCCCAAAAAAAAGAAAGCCTTAGCATGTTTAAAACGTGTAATTAACGAAAATATGAACATGGAGAAAAAGCCGTCTAAAGAGTTTGTTTGCCAATGAAATTGCGATGAGTGTATGAATAAAAGTTGCAGTATCTCCTGATATTATTGGCATATGATTAAAAATAAGGTGTCAAAATTTTTATAGTTTAGCAAGCAGAAAGAAAATTGATTCTTTGACCTTTGGTGTAAACTGTTGTCTTAAAAGCAATAAATCTTTTTTCTTAAACTTCAATTTCGTAATGTTAAAAAAAAAAAAAAAAAGTATATTAAAATCGTATGAATTACAAATTTTATTTTAAGCAGCAAGTTTTGTAACTGGCTGATTAAAATAAATAACATTCTGTAACAGAAAGTATTTAAACAATTTCATAAGGAAAAAAAAACTTCCGGAATTATTTATAAAAAAATTGTTTTTTTTTTTTTTAGTTTTTGAGAGTAAAATAAGCTTAAATTGATAATAGTTTATTCTAAGAATAACCTAACTGTTAGACTATGACAATTATTTGTTTTCTGAAGACGTACTTTTCCAGAATTACTTTACCTTTGCTTTAATTTTTTTTTTTCTTCATTTGGTAAAATGTTGAAATTTTTCAAATTTTCAGAAGATGTATATGATTTGTTAATTTAGAATACCAAATCTTATCAATAGTCTGCATTACCTAATTCTGAAATTACTCCACTTTTTTTATAAGCAAAAGAGTGGCGTAATAAGAGAGGGGGGGGTTGGCGGTCTGCGAAGGCGGCAAGATAAAAACAAAGATAAGCGACCGGAGAATACTGACACTTAAGGCGAGCGCAGACTCGCATGCGATTGCCGTATGCTGCACGATATGAGGGGAGTTTTTTAAAGGTCAACTTGCACGTGCATGCTTTGTAAAAGAGGAGAAACAGTGCAGGGTCGAAAAATTTATAGGCTTTTAATGACCAGTCAGAATTCAACAACAAAGGATAACCCGTGAAACCACAAAACCATGCCAAACATACAATGGGGATACTTTTCTCGGCAATCCGTCTTGAAAATATGGAAAAATACATTGAGTATCCATTCTAGCATACGGAAAGCACTGAAGTCTGCTCTGGCCTTTAGTGGAATGTGGCAGAAAACGAAAGGACTGCATGGGGCGCAAATAACCTTAGCTACACCTATGCTTAATTTTGGCAAAACATAATACATTTCAAGTGCTGTATTCACAAAATGTCTCAAATCGCTCAATTTTCGGATCAATTTCTGGAAGTCCCACTTAATTTCAGAATCGCAAAATGTAGTTTTGCTAAGACACTTTTTATATCATTCGTAGTTATTTATGGTTAGTAAATATCTGTAATAATTATGAATAATGCGTAATAAGAAAGCCAGTTAAATAGAGTAAATCGTTCAGGGGGAAAAAAAAAGAGCGAAAAAGCTTGCAAGTGTGCAAAACAATTAAAACAGAGAATAGGAATAACTAAACAACTGGCGACGAACTCTGGAATAATAATTGTTAACAATTCGTAACTACCTATTTATCAAACGTAACTACCGATATTTGAGGGAATTAAATTCTTAGATGACTTAAAACAATTTTGTATTTTTCAACTATATTTTCTTCCCTCAATTCCTAAGCGAAATACGCACGTAGTTCTGTCGATCGAGTTCTCGCTTGAGTCAGCAAAAAACAAAACATTGCAGTAGGGGCACTTTCAGGGTAATCAGCTCGTGCAAATGAAAACATAAGATAAAAAAAGCAATAACAATAATATTTTAATCTGAAAAAAAAAAATAGAACATTTGTAAAAGACATTTTAATGAGTAATATCTGTTAGAAAGGTCCGACTTAGAAGGTAATTTAGTAGAAGGGCCGTTTTCAATCATCAATTCATATTTTTATGATGGGGTTATTGTATTAGGGGCCATTTTAAATAAATGCATTTTTGCGATGGGCCGCAAAACGAATCCAAAATGGTGCAGTGGAAATAAAAAATTATGATCGTTGGCAAATAATAAAAATGGGAAACCAGGAGGATTCAGAGGTGTGTAAAAGCTAGATTCAGCCATTCCTTTTCGCGCGTTTTTCACGTTAGAGACGTCATTGCAGAGCGGAGACAGTGTAACGAGCCGCGGCAAAATGTTCCCGAAAGTTGCGGACAGTTAAATATATATATATATACATTTTTTTTTTTTTTTTTACGGCAGACAATTAAAAACTTTTTTTTTAAATACGCCGACAAAAACTGTCCGCAAGCAGATTTCTGTGTCCGCGACATTGTCGCCGTGTCGCGGTATTTCTGCTACGGGGCAGCCCATTTTAAAAACTCATGCATTGTTGGGTTAATTTAATGAAGAAATGACTATTTTAAGGGGTCAAAATCAGGGCCATGACGAAATATATGGTAAAAAACAAAGAGTAAGAAATATTCAAGAATGACTGAAGTCTTCCACTTGGATGGAATATAATGCTGAGTTTACACTTTTTAGTTCAGCTAACTTAACAGAAATCAAAATTTATTGCTTGCTTAACTTTATTATGCAACTTTTTAAAAATCCTATATACAGGCCAGTAAGATGAAGTCACTGGTCCTTTGATATATGAAGATACTTTGATATAATTCAAATATACCAAGAGAAATATTTTTACATGATAAAGTAGTTTAAATAATATTCATACATGTAAACAAATTTATTTTTAAATGTTTTTTAAAGCCATTAGTACGGTATTTTCAGTAACTTACCCCATATCATCACCAAGAACACCACCTTTACGCATTTTATACAATGACCACATCCAGGCAACTCCTTCACGCTGGTATGGATATAATTTATTGTATATTTCATGGTAAAGGGAAAGGCCATTTGCAACTTCAATCATTTTATTTTCTTCAGAATCACTTTCTCCAGCTGCCAAGAGTTCCTGAAAATATGCAATATGTTAATTAGCGATCGTTGGAACAAGAACAGAAATAAAACATATACATTATCTGTGCTAATGCAGAGCAGTGTAGATCAAAACTTGGTTGCCTAGTTCAGTGCTCCCCAACCCTTTTATTGCCACGGACCAGTCAACATTTGATAATTTTACCGAGGCCTGCTGAGGATGGAAGGGGCATTGGTTGCTTATGTTTCAGATTGTTTTGATTTAATAATTTTAATTTAACTGCTTTAAACATGCCTTAAAAATAAAATTCTGTTACACGGAAAATGAATATAAAGTGATTTAACATTTTAACTCACTAGCGCTAAATTGATAAGAAATCTGCACTTATTTCTTTGTAAGAAGACAGTTCCATCTCAGTGTAATAGGAGACTTTGACACCCAAAGTGTGTTGCTCTTGCTTATGGCTTGTTTCGGCTGCTGACGCTACAGAAAACCCCGTTTTGCACAGACAGGTTGTCGGAAACGCCAACAGGAAATTAAATTACTGCACTTTTAATTCATAATCTTGAAATGTTTAATAAATAATAAAATTTAAAATAGTTAAATATTTCTTCTGTTACAAAGATATAAATTCGACAAAGTCACCCAAATCTTGAGAGAAATACACCATAGTAAATAAAATGAAAATAATTGAATGTTCCTTGGTGGCCCAGTAAAATTTGATCCACGGACTGGGGGTTGGGCCCTAGTTGAATAAAACCAAGCTGTTGATAACATATAAATTTGCTCAAAATCAGTATTTATGTAGCTCCTACTCAACATATGTGATTCCTAAAATTTTAAAACTTTTGTAGGCCTGACTCAGTTCTAAGGAACAGGCAAAATACTTTGAGTTAACAGAAGTTTGAGTTATTGGTACAGTTGCTCTTTCCCCCCCTTTCACTTGAAAAACTGATTTTTGTAATCAGAGAAAGTGTTTAGTCTAAATGGCCTAGACACAATAATTTAAGAAAAATGAATTATTAGTAATCAGTGATAAAATATGTAAGAACTTTCTTCTCATATTCATTAATTGGAATTAATCAGCAGAGGGGAAAGAGGAATCTTTTCTCTTCCAGTTGGAGAATAAGTTGAATGGTAAATAATGTGCAATTCAGGAATTACAATGATGTGCAGCCATTTTTCCAGAAAGAACACATTTTCTTTTGAATGACTAGATCCCTGGTATACCTAGCCCTTAAAAAAAAAAAAAAAAACACTTAGGCATACTTTTATGTTCTTGCTTGATAAATCTTTTTATTATCTTCTAATGTTATTGAAAAAGGACTTAAAAATTCAAGAGGGACCGCGAATAATTAATCTAGTGAGTCCTGAGACACAACTGAGACATACTCTAACTTTTGAATGCCAGCACTAAACATCATTGTATTTCTAAGGAGTGCAAATAAGTTTTGCAGTAATTATACCATGCAGTTTGTATTCCAGGTGAAATGTAGGTAGCTCAGGCCCATACAACAAGGGTTCATATAGTACAGAACATATCTACTGTGTTATAGGGGGTCTACTGTATGTATGTATGTATATGAAGTGTCAGATATTCCAGTAAAGTTTCAGAGTTAAGGCAGGTAAGATGGTTTATTGAACATTATCTTTAAGTTACAATATAGAGTGAGAAGAGGGGAGGGGAGACAGGTACAGTAATCCGCGTAGATTAATTAAGCAGTTCTAGTGGCAGAAGTCTCTTGATTTTTGAGGTGCAAGCGTATTTACGCTCACTGTACCACGTGGGTTGCTAAGACATAACTCCTCCTCTCTCTCATCTCTAATCGAATTACATACATTTATTAACATGACCTGCATACGGGGTTACAAAGGCGTAGGAACATGTGCACACTGGAAAGAACCCAGAATCGACGACCTGGTGTCTGGCAATTAACTAAAGAAATAAAACATAGCTCCAGGGCGAGTGTGGCAAGTATGATAGTAAAGCAAAACTTACAGTGAAAGTACCCGCTTGAACAATACCCAAACTAGTAAAACCCAAACTACCTTTTTATACATTACATCTATATATATATATATATATATATATATATATATATATACATATTTTCAGTTACTTTGAATTTTTGACTCCTTTGGTTAAAATTTCATATAAATTGCAAAGAATAACTTGAATTTTTGAATAAAATATCCATTCTAAACATTGAGAATCTAGCTCTTTTTGTAAGGAAGATAGGTAGCAAAACTGATTTATGTTCTTTGATCTGCTCATCTCCCTGTAATTCAAACTTTGAAAAGTTTCTGAGGAGCACCTAGAATCTGAAAGAAACATACACACTGAATTTCAAGTTTGTGGCCTTTGCAGTTCTGGAAATATTATGATGAATGAGTCAGTGATAGCATTAAATGAGGAGGGTGTTGGAGAACTAACTGAGGCTTTAATTGTTTCCTGGCATCATGTAATGACAGAGGAAGAGCTTATAATTTTCATCAGCTCAATAAAACATCAATGTGAAGCTGTAATAAAAAATAAACGCTACCCTACTAAGTACTGATATCACATTGCAATCATAGTATTTGATGTATCTCTATAATTATTGGAGCTTAACTTTTTTGGTATTTGAAATATTTGATTTCTGTTTTTGTATTTAAAACTGTATTAAATTCTCTTTAAAATGGTATATAATAGTTTGCATTTTGTGAAACGTAGCATTTTCTATTGGCATACAAAGTTAGAAAACATAAAAATTTCCAAAAGTGTCCACAATTTTGGCCACCACTGTATTTATATATATTAATTTCAATGTAAAGACAAAATTGCATTTTCCTCCAATTAGTGGGATTCTTCATTCTTGACTGGGCAACTTATCAGGCAGGTTTTTAATCACTGCACTATTTTGTTGAAGGGGACTGGCTAGAAGCGAAGATTATTTAGTGTTGACTCTAGATTAATTTGGCAGGGCGCAGTGCCCGGCGGCCTTTTTGTTATCTTTTTAGTGCCCGGCGGCCCATTTGTTGTCTTTTTAGCGCCGGGTGGCCCTATTTCTCTTCTTCTGCGCCCTCCTGCTTTTACATTTTTATTATTATAAGTCAACAACCAGCACTTTTTATTTCCTACATACCATTTGCGGCCCATCACGATAATATGTTAATTAAAACGATTACGATTGAGTACAATAATCCCATCATAAAAATAGGTTTGATTGAAAACGGCCCTTTCACAAAAACCGTCTATGAAATCCGATCTTTCCCACAAATGTAATTTATTAAAATGCTTTTTTCATTTGTTCTACTCTTTCAGATCGAAATACTGCTACTGCCCTTTGTTTTCATTTGCGCAAGCCGAACAGCCGAGTAACCCAAAAAGGCCCCTCTTGTATGTTTTGTTTTTGCAAACTCAAGCGAGAAGAAGCCCGATCGGCATTTCACTTAGGAGTTGGGGGAAGAAAATACGGTTGGGAAATTAAAAAATTTCTCAAGTTATCTAAAAATTTCTTTTTCCATCTGTCAATCCTCAAATATCGGTGGCTATGTTTGATAAATATGTAGTTGCGAATTATCAAACAATCATTATACCAGAGTTCCTCGCCAGCTGTATATAATTATTGCTCTTCTCGATGTCTTTAATAGTTTTGCAACACTAGCAAGTCCCCCCCCCCTAAATGATTTGCTCTTTTTAATCGGCTTTCTTAGTACATATTATTCGTAATGTATAACAGTTATTTACTAATCATATATAGTTACAGATGATACAGAAAGAATGCCTCAGCAAAACGACGTTTTGCGATTCGAAAATTCCGCGGGATTTGCTTGTTTGTTATGGCAAGCCTGGACAAGGGATATCTTCTAAGGGGGGTGCCTTGGTTGGGTGACTTTTTAAGGAGTTCTAATGTATATTGACGCGTACATCTGGATGAAACCGACCAAAACTCCAGACCGACAGTCGCGCGGACGGGGCCCGCCGAACGTGGGAACTTCAACACTTCAGCCGCATACCATGTTCAGTGGCTTTATCTACTCAAATCCATCTGAAAATCGTGGGATTTGCGACGTTTTGCGAATACAGCAATTGAAACACATTATGCTTTTGCCAAAATCAGAGCATAATAATGATCTTTTGCTTTAGCAATGTAGTGCTAGGGTTATTGGCACCCGGTGCGGTCCTTCAGTTTGCCGCCCCATTCTTTCTAAGTTTCAGAATTCTGCCCCCATTTCGGTCCTTTAGTTTTCCACTTTATTATTTCCAAGTGTCCTGCCGGCCACCGTGTTTGTTTTTATTTTGCCGCCGGGCGGATCCCCCCCCCTCTTATTACGCCACAGTTTTAATTACATAAAAGTGGAGTAAATGCAATCAGACTATTGACAAGATTTGGTATTCTAAATATTCATATTATACACCTTCTGATTTTAAAATTCTCAACATTTTAATGAATGAAGAAAGGAAAAAAAAAAATAATAATAAAAGCAAAAGAAAGCTAGTTCTGGGAAAGGATGTCTTCAGAAAACAAATTGTGTCATAAGTTAACAGCTAGGTTATTCATAAAACAAACTCATCAATTTAAGCTTATTTTCAGTTGAAAAAAAAAGAAAAAGAATTCTGGAAGGTTCATTAATAGATAATTTGTTTAAGTACTTTTGGCACCAGGATGTTGATTATTTTAATTATATTAAGCTGATAAAAACATTTGATAGTTAAAAATATTTATTGATTAGTACTTTTTTATTTTAAAAAGATTAAAGCAAGGTTTAAGAAAGAAAATTTAGTGTTTTTAAAGAGACCTTTTAAAGTATGTTACAAGAAATTAAAAATAAAGCTTTATGAATAATAAATTATTGAAAATATTTTAAACTTTATTTCATACATACCTTTGGACAATTCTGTGAGTTAAAAAAAATATTAATTTTATACCTGCTAAAAAACTTACATATAGTAATTATTTTTATTTATTTTAAAGAAATAGTACTTTTTAAAAAACTTATATTCACTTTTCATGAATGAGCAAGCATTAAATTAGAAGTGAAAGAGGAATAACAAATATATTTCAGTGATTTGATTTGATATGGTGTTGTACATTCCAACCATAGGATGTATTACAAAATTTGCATGACTATGTCATTTTTTCCAGCAATCTTCTGTATTCTTAATTAAATTTCCCCAATTTCTGTAGTTATCAATTGATGGATGAGTTAAATTGTTTGATGCAATTTTAATAATGTCTAATAGTAATAAGGGTAACTTTGAAAATCTTTACTTGGTACTCATTCAATAATTATTGCAAACAAAAAAATTTAAATAAAATTCTGATTTATATAATTAAATTTTATACATTCTTCATTGCAGAAATTTTATTATTTTTATTACATGCTAAACGCATCTACCCTAATCCACTTACACTGACAGTCCTTTTCTGTTTAAAAGTTTGTACCAATATAGGTGAAATATCATATGAATGAGATCCAGTAATTGTGGTCCAGTAGTGATAGTGTGATAAAATCGAGGAACAAAAAATAACAGTCCCTCTGCCTTCCCCTACTGCCTAACAAATCGTGTCTGGCTAAAAATTTCTGAAATCTTCTTCAATAAATGTAGGTACTATTCTTATAAATAATAAACATGTATGTCCCGTAATTTTGAGGGGAAAAAAAAAATTAAGCAGAAAATTCAACATCTTATCTATACTATTAAAATCTGTGCGCGTCTGTCTGTCTGTGTGTAGCATCATCTCCTCCTAAACGGCTGGGAGTTGAGTTTCGAACGAAGTATCCACGAATTCGGAAAATTTCGAGAAAGAACCTCCGCTAATTTAAGTTTCGAAATTCAAATTAGTTTAGGAGATATTGAATAATTTAAATAACTGCTAATTATCAATAATATGTCTGCATTAAATTTTGGCGATCGAACCATATGAATGATAGATAACTATTTCCCATTTTGATTGCTGTTAAATCAATGCTTCGAATCATTCCCTGAAAACAAAAACATCTCGCAAAATGGCGTATTTTGGCATTTGGCGATCGAAGTACTGTGTAATAAATAATTGATTCTTATTTGTTAAAGCAGCGCTACAGAAGTTTCTTTCACTAAAAGCTGTTAGAAAGACGTAATTAATACTGTCTAATATATTTTTTGTTTTACGAATTGAAATGTACGTTGACGTTAGTACATTTCTTAGCAAACTTGGCGAAAAATATTCAAATGTAGTACAACTCTGTACATATTATTAATTCCATTCCACAATTGAGATGAGCCGATGTCACTAGCGTATGCATAGATTTTTTTTTTTTTTTTAAATTCCGCCAAACAGAGTATTGCGTATTGCCTTTAGTGTCCAGTTTAATTTTAATTTGCCATCGACTGGCGGTGTTAATTTTGCCAATATGGCAGTTCTAGCAAAGTAAACATGAATAACTCATTTCATGTTCTATTTTTAACATTGCTATAGTTTCCGTAGCAACGGAATCCATTGTTACCACTTAAGTTGTTAAATTTTACAATTAAGTGAAACCACTCATTTCTACAGCTTTTAAGAATCGAAAAAGTGAAAACGCATCAATTGTGAAACAAATAGAACTGTAACAGACTTGTACCTTAAAAATAATCAAAGTTTTTATGCAATTCTACATACCTTTAATTTTATTTCCTTCGAGTGTGGATGTCATTTTTTACGTCATTTTTGCTGTTTTGCTGGCAGATTATCCGGAGCAGCACATACCCTCTAATGTATTTGCTCCTCCGGAAGCAAGAGCGTATGTCCGGCGCGTATTTGTGTAACCCCATTGTGTTAATCAGAATTTTCTGGTGTCCCATTTTTTTACCGCGCAGATTCCGATCCTGAAGTATATTGATTAAGCAGGAGTAGCCAGAAATTTTTCATGGGAATGTTACGACTACTGCAACTCACATATATGTACACGTGTGTGCGATAAGGGAGTGAAGAATATACATTTTGTATGGCAAAAAATTCCGATTGGGGGGTTGTGACCCCCTATCCCCTCCTTGGCTACGACACTGTACGCAAGCATAAGTTGTCACGTCATGAGAAACCGTCATAGATGGCAAACTCCGAAGTTGTTCTGAGGGTTATACAAAATTAAAAATTTTACTTTTAGTAAATTTTATTTTTGATACAGTTCGAATATTTGGTTTTAATAAATTTCGGCCACCAAGGTAAGATGAAATATTACTAAATACGGAAACCCAGAATTTTCTTAACTATTGAATTTGACACTATGCGACTACAGTAAATTCTCTATAACACGGTAGATACGTTCCGTGTTATAAGAATCCGTGTTGTACGGGTCCTGCGCTATACTCCACCTGGAGTGCGGACTGCGCGGTATAATCGCGGCAAAACTTATTTGCGCTCCGTAAAAATGCAATGATGTTTGGTGTTGCCATTCAAAAGGAATGTTAATTACAGGAGCTAAGGCGTCATAATATCAGAACATAGTCTCATTTCACCGTGCTGTACGAGTCTCTTTTAACGTGTTACACGAAAAACAATCGTAATGTTTTCGTTGTGTTCTAAGAATTCGTGTTGTAGACCCATGTTATAAAGGGGTCAACTGTAATCTGTAACAAATGAAAAATGAAATCAGTTATTTATTTAGGGCGATTTGACAGTGAGATAAACGTCAGTTTTATGTAACAAGTGTGATACTGCATTAAGAGTTCAATAAGGGTAATAAGCTTTTTCTCAGAAGTTACATCAAGAACGTTTACATTTACAAAAGCGACATTATTTTCACCGGAGCAGGGTACATTTTTGGCTTTTAAATGTAAATAATGCATCCTTTGTTTCATGTAGGTTTTTTAATTTAGGTAAAATTTAATAAAGTCGTGTGTAACATAACTGCGCTAATGCATTGTCCACGCTTTGAAAAATGCAAGATAAAATTGTTGTCAACATCATGTAATGTTATTTATGTGGTATATACTATATATTAATGCTATAAATTAAACCTCACAAAGAGAATTATATGATGTAGAAATCAGGCATTTTTCGACAGAGAAAAGTTTTGTCTGCATACCATAAAGTTCTTTCTTTTTTGATCACCAGTCACATTGACGTAGTTTTTGTGTCCTGATGCAATAGTCTAAAATTTGCACTCATGACGTCAACTTTTAGTCTTCACGTTTTGAGATTCCGCATTATTAGGTTTAATTCGAATTATATATGTGTAAGGAAAATATGCGTTTCCCACTTTGCGGAGAACGGGTACGCAGCTAGTTACTTATATTAAAACTTCTTTATGCTAGAAGTTTTTTTTTTAAATCAAAACTTCTAGTTATGTAGATTTAGTTCACATATTTATGTCATGTTTAGACCAAAATATTATCAACAAATTATTTTTCCTATTTCGCTTACACTTACTTCTATTGGATATTTTCTCCAAAAGAAGGGGGGGTGGGAACTAAGACAAATTGGGAAAAAAATCTTACTATGCATTGTAAGTCAGAACACATATTACAACTCTACATGTTAAAGTTTCGGGGATCAGATCGTTTCAAACCAGTTTCTAGATATGTTATCTACCTGTACATTCTCGTGGAACCCCAAAGTGCCCTTTTTGAAATTTCCCCCCCGGCGGCCCTTTTTTTCTAGAGTCAACACTATAAGATGTGAAGGCAAATTTGAGAATAACAACATTCCTTATAATGAAGTCCAAACTCCTTCCCACATCTTTGTACCCAGTGATCAGATGCATTGGACACAGATTGTTACAATCAGTAATCGAAAAATTATATACATATGCAGACTTACATTTAAATAAATTTTTACTTTATGCATTAGATTAAATTCTCATGCGAAGAACAGGACAAGTTGATTAGTTGATTTAGACTAGCAAAAATCAGCAAATTTCTTAAGTTGTGACCCTACACCTGTGCAATACTGGGTTATGCAGCTAGTATACATATATAGATAGGCAAGCATTTAAAATTTTTAAAACCGATGCAAGATATCTTTTGTTTTCACACTAACGCATAGAACTAAATATAAAAGGTGACAAAAAAAACTAAAAACTTGAAATGTAATAGGAAAATAAATATCTTACCTCTAATTTATCAATTTTTTTTTGTACTTTATTTGTTGCATGAACGGACTGTGCTTTCTTTAATATTTTAAGAGCATCAGCAAGTCGTGCATCAGCAGCTAAATCGCGAGCTTCTTCATAAAGTATTTTGACTTCAGCAAGTTTTCTTTCAAGTTCTTCTTCTTCATTAACCTTAAATCATTTTTTAACAATAAAACAAAATAAAAATGTAAATAAATATTTAAAACGGATAGTATTTGTTATCTAGTATTCCAAATTTAAAATTAAGTAAGAAAACAGGGATACATATTTATTCTCATTTAAAAGAAAAAAAATCTTTCGATAATTTGAAATTCGTACAAGAACTTACAGATAAATTTTCTTTAGATGGATGGTTTACATCCTCTGATGGAAAACTTTTTTTATTGGATTGCTTTTGGAATGCGTTATCAATTGCAGTGTTTGAAAATGAAGACTGTAAAAAAGACAACAATAATAATAATCAGACTGCATAGCATTTCTTAATTTTTTTATACATATGTTTAATAGAAATTCTTAAATATGTCTTTAACTACAGTAAAAGTAGGGGTAAGAGTGTTTTTTTTTTTTAAGGATTCAATTACTGTAATACTTCAGAATATTTTTAGGATACTCAAAGTAAACGTCTACAAAAATAATTTATTCTTTAATTTAGTTATGCAATACATGGATTTTTAAGTAATATAGATCAGAACTTTTTGCAAGGCTGACATATCAAAAACAAATGCACTTAAAAAATCACTACCATTTACTGAAACAAAAATAAAAATTTATTTCATGGTATGAAACAATGATTGCCACAGTATGGATGAAGATGACATGATTAACTAGTGCATATATATTTGAACACAAAAAATCTGCCCAAATCCAAAAGCATTGTAATTTACCTATTCCATATTACAGAAATTTCTAGATTATAGAAATCCTGTAATATATATTATAAAAATTCATAATTCGGTATAGAGTTGTTAAAAAAAAAAAAAAAAAAAAAAAAAAAAAGGATGTAAATGAAAAGTAAAACATGTCTATTAAGGAATTAGGGTTATACGGGGTAAAATGAATAGTCAACAGAAAACAAACAATTTTTTTTTTCAGTTTATTAACACCATAAGCAATACTTTTTAACTAATCTATTTGATTTAGTGATATTCCTTTAGTATGTAATGGCAACACTTAACAGTTTCATGTTTGACTCTCTCCATTGAACATTAAAATTTACTTTGGGTACTTGTGTATTATTCTGGTGATTATTCCAGCCAAACTATTTTTTCATCAAATGTGCTATCAAACTGTTGCCAATCATATTCTAAACCATCAATAATTTCATGTGTCCGACATTTATCTTGGCAAAAAATCGCTCATCTTCGCAGACCGTTGGGATAATACGTTAGTACTTTACTTTGCTGTAGCATTTGTATTCATGTTATTTTTCATTTTGGAATAGTTTAAATAAAGTGGAATAAAATAATCATAGTGCGAGACTTGTATTTTAAGAACATGTGTATTATTCTGGATTTTTTTTTTTATCTGTAATACATCTTAAAGGATATTAAATAGTAATAGCATGAATAAATAAATAAATTCCGTTATTCTACTTTTATTTTTACCTCAAAATAAGAAAAATAACCCAAAACTAACGACATTAAAATCATATTTATAAATAGGTGCTAACAGAGTATATACTTGCTGCATGTTCTCAAGAAAAGCGTGAAGACCATTAAAGAAAATATGTTATTCTTCACATTTTGCAAAGAAAAAGTCCAATTCTTCAATTTAAAAAGAAAATTGAAAGAAGAGTTCAAAATGGTCCGACCATAACAACTCTTTTGGACAAAATATCTGCTGGCTGTTAAGTACTGTGGTAAAAATTCTATGAAAATTTTGTAGGACAGATCTTGTCTGGAGAAAAAGAGCTACTTGCAATTAAGTATCTTACAAAATCTTAATTTGGAAATAAATATACATTTCCAGAAATGATGACGTTAATGAAGTTCAAAGTTAACAGATAAGTCAAATACAGAATAAGACAGAGGTTGATAGTGTGGGGCATTAGACTTTAAATTTTTGATAGCCTACGTATAAATCCATGTAAAACTGTTTTATATGATATCTATTTTCCTGTTAATTATATTTACAAAACAATTTTCTATATTTGTTTCATTTTTTTTTTCCTTCTATAATCATTTTACCCTACACTATTAAGTAAAATGATCTTAAGTCAGAAAAAAGTAATGATTCATCACTTTTAATTTTTTTAAAAGAAAACATTTCTAGCGACTCTCGGATAGTCCAATGTAAAATGTTTGTCAAAAAAGTTCAAATATGTTGTATCATTTTTATGCGTAGCTCAGCAAATAGCTACATAATAAATAGCTAAACTTATGGTCGTTTCACACCACCTGACCCAATACTTAACAGAAATATTTTATTTACTGATATTTTTTACAGTGAATGATATACTTGGTAAATTATTATGGTTGTATTTAAAGCCAAATTTTGCCTGCATAATAGAAATTCCTGAGTTTGGAAATCCAAATTTGAGAAGTTCTAAAATACTATGGTTTTGAATAGTTTAAATAAAATTTAGGTTATTTATCTAACACACTGTGTATTTGTACAGGTATAACCACCGTAACTTGTGTCCATGTGACATTGTGTGTGTGTTCTGTCTTGTTTTCATGGATTATGGGGGCTCGGCACCTCTCCTTTAAAGCATTTTGCACCAACCCCAAAATCCAGATTGGATCGATTGGGGCAGTACCTGCCAAATGTGTTCACTTCTACCACTGTCTCCCAAACAGTTCACTTCAATTAGGAGCCGATAGATGGCAGTACTACTGATCGTTAGGCAATCTTTGGTTGGTCCCAAGATCGAACTCACAACCTTTTGGCTGCGAGACCGACGCCTCCCCCAACGGGGCTACCGTGGCCTTTGTGTGTGTTTGTGGGTGAATTCCAAGCTCCCGGATTTATGAGTTGAGATCGCACACAACAAACCATACTTCTGAGGATGGCATATCTTTGTTTTTCTGTTGTTCGAAATTTTAATCTGCCATTCCGGGATTTTGAGATTTTACTTTTGAGTTATGTAAGCTAAAATATGTTTTACATCTAGTAAAGTGTTTAGTGTGTAATTGTGTGTAATAAAGTGTGTGTCTGAACTCTAGGTTGTTATTGAGAAAAGGCCTAGAGTTATACAAGCATATTCTTTATAATCAACTAAAGTTGAAAAAAATCTAATAAATTTTAATAGAAGGCTTTTTTAGGCATTTAGTTTATTTAATTAAAAATGAATTATGAAATTTTATAAAACTTCTTTTAAAAACATACTTTTGTATTACTGTTCACGGATTCTTGCACAGAATTTGAAGTTCTCTTTATAATAGTCCTGTCACTGAGATGCTCAATTTCTTCATTGTTACTCAAAATAACAGACTACAAAAATAAATAAAATACATAATTTTAATTTATCAAAACAAAAATAAACTATGAAACTACTAAAAAAAGCTAATAAACCTTACTTTTGTATTACTGTTCAGTGATTCTCGAACAGAAGCTGAAGATTTCTTTTCAATAGTACTATCAGTCAGGTGGCCAATTTCTTCATTATTACTCAAAAAAACAGACTGTAAATAAATTAATTAAAGTCATAATTCACAATTTAGACCGTCATATAGCTGGACATTTTATAAGAAATAAAGAAATACATGCATGTATATATATTAAATATACCTCAATTTGCTTAATGTATTTTTTTACATTAGGGCAATCACATATATTGAGAGCTTTTCTGAAGGACTTGAGAGCATCATCATAGTTTCCAGAATATGCAAATTCTTTAGCTTCTTTCTTCAATTTTTTAAATGCTAATTGACTTTCAGGACTTAAATCAGGTGGCTTATTAATTTTCACACTTGATTTTTCAAGAGCCTATATAGATATATAAAATCTCAATTACATGAATAAGTGAAGGAAACATTTATAGATGTAATCACGATTTTTTTAATGCAATATATGTATGATTTATTTATTTTTCTGCACAATAAAATTTTAATAAAATAGATGAAATATGGATATTTTCATTAAGAAAACTTTCAACAATATTATCAAAGTTCTTTAACCAATTTATTAATCTTTACCAGTACAACTAACTCAAATAAAAAAAAAAAAAAAAAAAAAAACTTTAAAAATTAAATACCAATATTTATAATTTTTTGAAATACAGTTTTATTCATTATTTTGGAAGCAAAGCTATGGTTTGAATTTCAAAATTTGCCTTTAGCATTACAAGACCCATATTTTAGAATCTTGTAATGAAGTTCAGAAAATTTAAAATTCACAATCATCTTTTCACAAAAACCAGATTCATCAAATTGGAAAAAAGCTGGAAATTTTGAATTATATGACAATTATAACTAACAACATAAAAATGGCAGAATCAAAATTAAGTGCTAAGATTTATAACAGTTAGCCTTACTATATATTTTTTTAAGAATGTCTCCTGAAAATTGATAAACCTCTGACAGGCACATTCATATCTGACACTTACAGCCAAAATCTGTCCTAATTTCCCAGTGTTTGAACATAAGTTGTATTCATATGTAACATTTAAAATGATGTCAGACTTTGAAGGATCATAGGCTAATGCCTCCTCTGGTCTTGTGGAGCTGGTTAAAATAAGCTTATGCTGGTCTTATTTATGACAGCAGTTCTTTCAATACATGTAAGATTGGCAAGATTCGAGATGAACTTTATTTGTGAATAAATACTTCATTAGCTAACAGAAAATCGGGAAAGTTTTTATTATAACATGTACAGACATTACTTTAATGAAAATTAACATTTCTTTATTTCAATACAATGTCAATTTCAATGTACTCTTTGTCTACACATACATATTCTGTTATGTTGCTTAAATATATATAGACTTTTTCACAAAGTGATTTGTATTGTTTGCAATTTACATATATATTTCAATAACGTAAAAAAAAAAAAAGTATTTCGACTTTCTGAATGAAAGAAATACAATATTTTGCTGATTTCTGTCAGTGAAGAACTTTAATCGATGGCCACTTGCTGCCCTATTGGGGTTTTCCACATCCTTTCTGTTCGCTTTAAAAGAGCGACGCCATTTCGCTACATGTTGTCTGCTCATGGCTTCTTCACCATAAACTTCCCCAATTTGACTGTGAATTTAGATGCGGACACATTCTTTGCCCATAAGAAATGAATTACGGCTTGCACCTTCATGGGAGATCCCTGTTCTAAACATCTTGCTATCTGAATCACTCTAATGCACCTGCTAACTTCCAAAGCTTTAGTATTAATTTTTAGAAGATGGGACAATATCACAATATAAAATAATTAAAAGTTAACCTGTCCCAGTCTGTGAATGGACTTGGATTGCTACTGATGAAGATCGAAATTTTTTCAATCAAAACACATGTATAGCTCGATAAGTAACTTTTATGTGTGTTATTTTACAAAGTTTTAATATCTTTAAACACTAGTTTTTGGAGGGTTTTTTTTCCCCCCCCTAATACTGCAATATGTTTTCTCAAAAAAAAAAAAGTGTGTGCGTGAATTCCTTAAATCAATGTTTTGAAATATGGCTTTTTTTAAATTGTGGCAGGTGAATCCATCTCTTAAAACGTTCCACGTTAATTTTTTTGTTTATTTTTTAAATAGTTCTATTTATATTTTGTTAATACTTAATTTTGCCTGAATATGTAAACTTTTACACTAAATATGTTTTGAATTTACATATGCATTTCAAGAAAGTCAATAAAAATGTGTTTTTTTATTTTTGTTTGTTCAGATTTTGATTTTATTGTTCTAGGTAATACAACATTTTATGGCAATTTTATCTTCTTACAAATTATTAAATATAAGTTGAAACTTTGATATTGAGTTAAGTATTTACTACCAAGTACTGTGTTTTTTATAAACTTATTTTACCAAGGCTGTAACCAGGAAGGATCATAGGGGGTTGATTTCTCCCCCACCTCAAATTTTTTTTTCTGGCTATGGCAGTGGCATAGAGAGGGGGTGGTTTGGGGGTTCAGAACACCCCCACCTAAATTTTTCAAAAAAGGGCTCTATTCTTGGAAATGAGAACCTGTCCATAAAATAGGAAGGGCTTTATATCTTTCATCTTCTAATTTTTAATTAGAAATTTGAGAGATATTTTATCGTAACTTCATTTTACTATTGTAAATATGATGTAGAATAGAAATTGTTTTTGAGCAGTAGAAATAGCCAATGAAGACAGATTTTTAATTGTAGATTAGGAGACTCCATGGCAACAAATGGTAATGGGGGCCTCATCTTCACTATTTTTTTTTCAAGCTTAACCACTATTAATCAAATTATGGTCTGCTTTTCTTGCATATATGCCATCTCCTATACTTTGAGCTCAGGTGCACTGACCTGGGTGCCCAGAGCTAATTAATGGCCTTGGATAAAGGAATTGCAAACATTTATAGGAATCGTGAGGTTTCATCAACTCACCTTGGTGATAAATCTCTGTTGTTTAGGAACTGAATTTTAGTAGCCACACTATAACCTACAAGTACCTTCTTTTTCCTTTATGGAAAAATTTGGTGTACAGGATATTTTTTCCACAATAAAAACCAAACATACATAATTTGCGAATAATTTTACTTCATGAAGCAACCACAGAAAACTAAAATGTGGTGATGAATTGAGCCCCATTTCATAGTCATGATCCGATTGGTTGAAAATTGGAAAAGTTTGAGAAAAATTCAGCTGAACATTGTTCACAGACATCAAAAGGTTTGTCATTAATGGCATAAGATTACAGGGTTGTTATGATTTTGCCCAACCCGAAAAAACCCGGGTGGGTTTTTTCAAAAAAGCCCACTTGAAAAAACTCTAGAAAAAACCCAACTGGGTTTTTTCAAAATTTCAACTTTAATTATGTAGATAATACATCGCTTAATATCAGTACACCACTTGTAAAGTTTATAAACAGCTTCCTACCTCCCCCCCCCCCACGCCACCACTACCTAAGGGGAAAAAAAAAAAAAAAAAAATCAGATTTCACATAGTAATTAAAACTTTCTAGAGTAAATTTTTATGCCTATCTGTATTAAAATGAATAAAGATTTTTTAACCATAGAAAAATCATGTTGTAACTAAGCACTAGTATAACACTGTTAAAATTATGACTAATAGTCAATTTATCTAAGAGCATACCATGATTGGGGTTGTTATTGTAATTGATTTATACATTTTTTCATATATGATTAATAATTGTAATCAGTTATTACTATTAAATTAACCACATTTTATTTATAATTGACTTTTGTAATCAATTAGTTTGCTTTAAGTTGTATTTAGTAATAAGCAAATTTTTTTCAAATATTCTGAACCCCATCCCTTTTTCTTAAAAAATCCAGATAAAACCTGAAAAACCCCAAAAACCCTGAAAAAACCCAGTGGGTTGGGTTTTTTTCTGAAAAAACCCGGGTTTTTAACAACCCTGTAAGATTAACTGCAAATTCATTAGATTTGGCGGTAAGTGTTACATATACATTTGAAGATAAGCTCAAAATGTATGTTTTGGTATATGTTCCGAAATTCACACTATTACAAATGCATCTGCAAGAAAGTACACAAATTAAGTTTTTTAAAAGGGCTTGACATTCACTTAAGTTGAACATTTTACACTTATCTCTAAAAGAATCATGAAAATTCTAATGAAATTAAAAACCCCTTATGAAGTTTAGTTCACATGTATATTACAATAGTTCATTTTTGCATTAAAAATATAAGACCTTAAAAGCATACATACCGGAATATTTTTGATATCACTTAAAACTTTAGGTTCAGCAAAAGTAAATTTAGATTCCTGAGATGTACTTTGTAATGAACCCGTTACTGATGTAGAAATCTCTCCAGGTGAACAATTTGATGTGCCATCAGCAGAGCAACTGTCTCTGGATTGTGGTTTTAAAGCTTTTAAACATTCCTGAAAATCAAACATACAATTATAGGATAAGTTATGAGATTAATAAACAATCATACACCTAAAAAAGATCAGAAAAATTCAATTATCTTTTTTGGAGATAAGCCATTGAATGTTTTTGTTTCATTTTTCATTAGTAAAGAAGTATAAATAAAACAATTTTATCAATTAAAGCTTTCAAAAAGCAAGATCAAAAGAATAACTTATAAAAATAGCTTTTAGTTCCCACTATCAAGAATAATAAAACCAAAAAAATGGTTACATTTTTAAACCAGAATAGCTATATTAAACAGTTAAATACTTAGACGCTACACCCCCAGATTTTGTAATCTGGAATATAAGTCTATCCTATCCCCTCCTAATTGCACAAAAATTATAACACTGGCAACAGATTACCAGATTAGTTATGATAAAAATGTATGAAAGATTGTCTCTTTTTCACAGGCAAATACAGCCATCAATATAAAGGATATCCTTAATACTAAAAAATATATCAATTCTGCTGGGTGTAAGTAATCAAATAAAACAATTATGACAACTAGACAACTAGATTTTTGGTTATAAATTCTTCTATACATAGCACAAGTGAACTTAGCAAAATAATTTCGATTAATCTATATTTTTAAATGAACACAGTAATTTTTTTAAAAGAGACAATAAAATAGAGACTTTTGTTAAAAAAAACTAGAGTCCAAACAGAAGTTTATATTCTGCTTTTTAGTAAAACAGTAAAATGGCATAAAATTAATTTAAATATTTTATGAAAGAATTAGCTATGTGCTAATTCTTAACGAAAGAAGAAGCAAAAAATTTTTTAAACACATGATTGGTATTGATTCCAGTGAAGAGGAAGATCAACGACTGAATCAAATAAACAAAAATGAATTATAATCAATTGGTATCAATTTTAGAAAAATTTGCTGATAAAAATGAAATATAGGTTTTGCAAGGAATACTCTAATTATATCTTACATATACTTTTAAAATATTTTTTTTTAATTTAGAAAAATTAAAACATGTTTGATAGACCATTCAAGGTTGTTTGTCCAGCCAGGGATGAATGGAATGAGAACACGATCAATTTGGAATTCAATGATCTCGTCTGCTTTACAGATGAATCAAAGAAAGATAACCTCTCCGAACTCATAGTATATGGTGTATCACCAAGAATCAACCTCTCTTAGAGGTCTTGGGGAGTATGCCACTGCATTCCAGGCTGACGTTCTTGCCATTATTGACTGTCTATTGATAAATTTTAGAAAAGGATACCCTTGTAAACGGATTCTGATTTTTAGTGACAGTCAAGCAAATTCTCTTAATTCATTTCAAGTTAAATCAAGGATTGTTTTAAAATGTAGAAACCTTCTCAGGGAACTGGCACCCATAACCCTTTTATGGGTGCCAGGACATGAAAAAGTTGAAGGCAGAGCTCGAAAAATCTTAAAATTTTTACATGCTCTTTCGAGCATGTTAATAAAAAAAAATAAAACATCCCAATTAAAATTTGCCCATGCCCAGATACTTCAATTGCATGGATACGAAAACAGTAACATATAATACTACTCACATATCACAAAACTTACTTTTAGTTACAGGCAAGTGTATGCCCTTCCACATGTCTTGACCCTTTTGTACTAAATAGCCAATCCATGTTCAATTACTGCTGATGGATCAAAGTTTTTGTTTTAAGAACATCGCTTATTCACATTAAATAATTCATCCTTTCAGATGACACACTGCATCGGAATTGATATTTTATGTGATTCTTTGCACTGAATACTCTCTCACATGATGCATAAGGAGAAACACATAGCATTATTTCTATAAGTAGTTGAATATTTGTTAAATTTGCCTGTTACTTTTTACCTTATATTTACATGCCCGACCGGGCAGGTAAGGGGAAAAAATGCATGCCCAATTTTAATTTTTACATGCCACGGGCATGTCAGGCAATATCATTTTCGAGTCCTGATTGAAGGTAATGAAAAGGCAGCAAAACAGGGATTGTCTTCTGGCATTATTTCTATAAATAGTTGAATATTTGTTAAATTTGCCTGTTACTCTTTACCTTATATTTACATGCCCGACCGGGCAGGTAAGGGGAAAAAATGCATGCCCAATTTTAATTTTTACATGCCCCGGGCATGTCAGGCAATATCATTTTCGAGTCCTGATTGAAGGTAATGAAAAGGCAGCAAAACAGGGATTGTCTTCTAATCCTATTGGAGCAGAACCTTTTTGTGGCATCAATATGAAGACCATAAAAGGCACCCTTCTCAAATGGGAAAAACAGGAGACGAATAAAACCTTGGAGTAAATCTTCTGGACTAAAAACGTTAAAAAGTATTATCATTAGATCATAAGAGAATTTTGCTTCTGAAATTCTTAGGTGTTCGAGGCTGAAGATACGAATCAGTGTAGGCTTCATCACTGGACAGACACAATTATTTCAGGAAACACCTCCATACAATGGGACTTTTTCATCAAGATCCTAAATGTAGGAAATGTCATAAGAATGAAGAATCGGCATATCACATCATTTAAGTGTGATGCCTTTGCCTTCATTCGATTTACTACTTTAGGAATCATTAATACTAAAGAACTACATCTTAGTTCCATACAAGACTTGCCTGATTTTATAAACGGAGTGGGCGACCCCATTAATTGGAACTAGGAAGCATTGGGCTTGGGGCTATGACACAAAGTATTTTTCTAAAAAGAGGTGCCCAGTACCATAAATACCCAACATTAAAAAAGAAGAACAGATAGTGCTCATTGAGGGGATAAATACAAGGCACCAGTAGCTGTAACAGGCCCATAACTACCTAAATCAATAATTATAGCTCTTATTTTTATTTATTTGTATTTTTACCTAAGCATTTTTGGCTTACTTTGCTCTTTGCCCTTTACCTTTAGCAACAGAGAAAGGAAGGACTTGGTGCACTCAGTGTGGTCCTTCAGTTAGCCAACTCATTTTTTCTGATACCCCTTCCCCATCTCAGTCCTTCAGTTTGTGGCCTTATTTATTTATTTAAGTTTTGGCACCCTGTTACCAGGGACGAATCATCCTTTTCCTCGCTATGCCACTACTTAGCTTCATTTATTTCAAGACAAGTCAAATGATGCAGAAACATGACGATAATAGAAATTAAAACTGCTTGGTGGGTAAGTTGAAGGAAGGAGGGGGGAACACACTATAATACTAATTTTGAATAACAAAACAATACACTGCATATATAGCAGGGTTATCAGATTTGCTTGCCCGATAGCTCCCCATTTTCCCCGTTGGTAAAAAACTCATGGGTTTTTTGGATAAAATGGGTTTTTTAAAGATAAATGATTTGCATCATTTTGAATAATAATTTAATTTATTGTAGAAACATTTAATTTCTAACAAAATTTTAAAGTTCTGTAAGATTACTTTTATCACTAATGAAACTATAAATCTTAATCCATTCTGTTGCTTTTATGAAAAAAAAAAAAATCTTTGTTTTCTAACAGCCGTAATACTGTTTAAAAATTACTTTAGTAATTTTTGATAGTTGAATTTTATGTCATAAAATTTTCTATGACCAAACAAACAGTATTTTATAAAATGGTAGTTGTTTAACGATAATATGTATCTGTAAAGGATATAGAGCTGTACAAATGCATCAGTTAATTTTTATTGAAAGGGAAAAATGTTTATGCAAACATATTATCCAATATTTCCTCATTTGAATATTTAAAAATAAACAACTATAAATATGTGATATTAATTTCTTGGCTGTAAAATAAAAGCAGGTCTGGTTGCACTAACTGTTGAAATTTCATTTTATCACCAGATTAATAAATCAATACCACAAAATAAAGATGTACATACATTATGGATTGAAAGGAATAATAACGAATTATAATTTATCTCTGTATTATTCATTAACTATTTAAATATTAAAAAGAAATATGCAGATAGGTTTTTGCCATTCATTTTTTTTATATTGCTTTAAAAACAAAGAAAATAAAATAATTTGTTATGATGTTAGAAATTCTATGTAAAGTTATTGAGTTATTGCTAACATTTTCTTTCATATTTAAATCACTGGAATTTCTTTTTTTATAATAAATTTATAAATAACTGTTGCATGCTTTGTAAAAATATTATTACATATGTCAAGAATATGGTATTTTGATATCTAGAATAAAATATCTTAAATTAGATCCTCGCCCCAAAAAATCCATGTAACATTTTGTTTTATTGTATATTCAGCTTAGATCAGTGCTTAATTGGTGCCCACCCCCCACTTCCCACCCGGGAAAAAAAAACTGTATTTGCTATTATATTACCCCTTATAACATATGTGTTGCTTCATATAAGAATATCGACAATTCTACTAAAGTGAATTTTTTTTTTTAATAGAAAAGATAAAATATATTACTAAATTAATTTTCTACAAAAAATAATATGAATTTAGTATAATTTATTTTAAGGAAGAAGATTATTCTGGACTCAGCATACCAATCTAATAAGCATACCCTAATTACCAAATGAGCCTGGACCTATATTAAAAAAATATCTGGGAGCCTCAAAACTGCAATCCTTGTGATTAATATACATACTATTCTAATGTAAAATACTTTTGCTCAGAGAGAAAAAAAAACTGCCTTTTATAGTTAATTGTATTTTTTATTATACATAAGCATGCCTACAAATACAATACATTTTCGATTAAAAATTAAAATTACTATACATACAGCCATTTTTAGGAGGGTAGGGATAAACAATTACATGGATAATGTATTTTTTTTTTTTTTTTTTTTAAACATAAACCTTTTCAAAAGGATATCCATATGATTTGCTTTACTACATTTCTATTTGCACAATTTTGGGCATTGGATATATATGTGTATACATATACAGCTTGACATATTTTAATGGTACGTCACTTAAGCTTCTATTACTTATAATTTATAATGCAAACAATTATTTATTCAAAAGAATATACGGTGAAAGTATTTAGAAGCAAATTTATTCATTCATTTATTTTTATTTATTTTTTTAGAGGACAGTGCCAAGTTAAACCCTAATTTATATCTGTCTATGGTTTGAAGTTTGCATTTCTATATGTACAAATTTCAGGGATGAGATTGGCAAAAGAGCAAAAAAGCTGAAATCATAAGAGAGCAAAAATCTGTACATGTGATATTTATATCTAATTAATGTGAAAGAAGTTTTAAGAGAAGAAAGACATTGGAACATGCTAGAAGATAAAAATATCACACAGTTAACTAATAACTACAATCAGGAATTCACAGAAAAAACAGTTTTCAGAGGAAAAAGTGATTTCCTCTTTATTCACAAAAAGCTGAAATCAGCTAAAAAGCTGAAGAATCTCATCCCTGAACACAGACGGCCCGAGGGTCGTGCGGGGCCCCAGGCGAAGCGCAAGAGCGGGGCCTCTTCTCTATCATGTCTTATGAGATAGCAATAAAATAGCCCAGGAGCGGGGCCTTTATAAGCGCGGGGCTTTAGACGATCGCCTACATTCGCACCCCCCTTGGGCCGTCCCTGCCCTGAAATTTTCAAGCACAAGTGCAAGATTTTAATCTTGTCCAATAAAACCTGCCCGGGTTGGGCTTTTTACAAAAGCCACAGGTTTTTCTACAACCCTGGTATACAGACACACTGTTTAACATATACTACTAGCTGCTACCCGCGACTTCGTCCGCGTCGGCTTTAGAATTAGGTCCCGACAGAAATGTAGCATGTGTGAATAACAAATATTGTGGCAACAAAAGGAACTGCATTTAAATATTATTTGCTTTTTACTTGTTTCAAATGAAGTATAATGCATGTTAGTATACTTCATTTAAAATAAAAGAATATGCACAGAATTACTAAATTTAGATTTTTTTCAGGCATTTGGCGAATAGAGACAGTTATGACAGTATTCGCGAACTGTTTTGTAAAAGAAATATTTATGCTATATGCATGAATTTTACTCTATGTTAATCAGGAATAGAGCAGCTTTCTATTAGAGAAAAAGTTTGAGAATCGGTTCTGTAGTTACAGAGATACCCAGAGAGCGTAATGTATTAGAATTATTTTGAGTATTCCTGTAAAGGAACTATTTATGCTACATGCATGAATTTTAGCCTATAATACTCAAGAATAGTGTAGCTTACTATCAGTAAAAAAAGTTTAAGAATCAGTTCAGTACTTACAGAGATGCACATAGAGCGTAATGTAATGCTTATTAGCATCCCTGTAAAAGAACTATCTGTGATATATGCATTAAATGTAGCCTATAACACTTAGGATGCCACCAGTGTCTAAGAAGTTCTGCTCTCAAAACTGCAAGGGGGGGGGGGGGTGCCAGATTCAAACCCCGGTCGTGCCTGTCGACTTAGCTGTTCCCAGTTTTTCGTGGTTTTCTAAAAAACCTCGCATAAATACGGGCTAGGATCCCTTAGAAAATCCCCCACAGAGGAATTTTCCATATAGGCCTAGGATCCTAGTGCAGTCAATCGGTCTTAATCCAAAAACAAACAATGATACTCAGGAATAATGTAACTTTTAATCAGTGAAAAAAGTTTTAGAATCGGTTTAGTAGCTAGAACATTTCCATTGTGGTGTTGTCACTATAATATCACTTTTCTTTGGTTAATAATTAATGTAATTTACCTCCACCCAGAACGTTTTAGTAATTTAAGATCCTTCTTGTTAAAAATTTAAATAACCACTGTGTAATTTCTTACTTTTGGGGGGCTGTTAATTATTTATTTTGTTTTGGCAGTGTAAAATTTTCCCTTTTGTTTACTTTTTTTTGTGATTAAATTTTCTCTTCACCGGCCGTTTTTTGCCTTCAGGGTGTTTAAAATTAATGTTCACCTTTTAATTGCCGTTCTGTGGGTAATCAGCACTTTAAAATATAGTGGCTATACTTCATATCTCCCTTTTCATTAAAGTTGTTTTGATGGGATTTTTTTAATTTTAAATTAATTTTCGTAACTTCCCGTAATCCTGCTTTTCCTTTTTTTTTTATTACTTTATTTCTCCGGTTAGGCATCTTCCTGTGAATTTTCAATAATTTTTTTCATCTTTTAAGTTTTGCTTACAATTTCATGCTATTGCATCATTTTCTGTGCCTGTTGCATCAGATCTCAGAGAGGACGCTATCTTTCCCGCGCTTTTCCTCCGAAATTGTTCTAGAAGCTTCTTTTTCCCCCCCTCTTGCGGTCCAGATCGGACTATCCCGGAATGACTTTAGGTGCACTCTCTGCTCTGATTGGCTGAGGGTAGCGGTTCTGGAGTGAGGAGGAGAGGCAAGCGCGCGATTTTTGGGCAGTTACGCTTGGAGATGCAGAGGATGTAGGAACATCTTGTGGCTCTAGGAGCAAAAAGAATCTTCTTTCTTGATAAGCCCAAGCCTGGGTGACCAAGACGGACTAATGATGTTGCCATAAGCAACAAGTTTCAAAAAAAAAAAAAAAAAAGACTACGATGGATCCTGTGTAATTATTAAATTTTTTTTGGGTGAAAGAGCACCCCAACGCCAGCCCAGTCCTGCCCTGCTGCCACATCTGAAATGAAGATCTGCTAGATACCAGCACCTGTATGCCCCGCCGATGGAGATGCTGAATTAGTGTGTTTGCTTCCCACTTACACCCGGAGCACGTAACCAACTGCAAGCCAAAATTTGGAGCATGGATTTGCCGTTCCGGCACTTGTGCTGACGGTGCTTCTAGATGCCACCCTGATCCCAAGCCACCGATGGTTTCTGCGCGCCTGCAAATGGTGAGGTACCCATTCTCCATTTTTTATTGCATTTCGGCAAGCATCCCGGCCGTCATCTTCAACCACATGGGACTGTCGCTGGGGCGATCCACAGGAGTCAAAGATGAATGACAGACGCGGAGGAGAGCGGTGCTGACGTGGGCGTGCTACTGCGCCATTTTTTTTCTCTCCCCTTTAATTTTTTTTTCTTAAATGTACCCCCCTTTTTCCTTTTACTTTTGTTTAGGTGTCATTTTGTTTTTTTTCTTTTGAGCCTATATTTTTTGTTTTGTTTAAATTTCTTTTGACCATCGGTCTTTCTAAAAAAAATTATAAAATAGGGATTGAATGTATTTTGTTGAAATGTACCATTCTGTAAAGTGTTAATTCCCATACAAGAGTAGCATCTAAGCTTAAATTTTGTAAATTGTGGATTTTAAGCAAAACATGATTTTCTACTGAATTTAAATTTTTGGTTTGCAACCATGGGTACCCAGGGGTTATACATTATTTTTTTTTTTTACCAACATCTATGAGTGCTACCTGATCTCTTTTGCAGCACTGAAGCAGGTGTTAATTTGATCAAAATCTTTTGTAATTGTTTTAATTAAGCTGTGAGTTGTGCCATAGAAATGTGCAAATTTTCACCTTTTATTTCACGGTTCATTGTTGTTTGCAGCTGAGACTTGCTTAAATTGATAAGGTGTTCATTGTGCTGCATTTTAAGTTTAAATATTTTTTTTTTACTTGATCTAATATGTTAATTGGTTAAATAAAATGTTTCAATCCCATCCATTTGGTTCTCTTTACTTTGACAACGATCAACACTAAGGGCGGCAAGAGAAAAATCCTGGGTTATTGTCATCATTCATAACAACGCATTACTGATTTGTTATCCTTTTTTTTAGCTGTGAAATTTAATTGTGGTGTTCCAAATAGGAACAACACTACACCATAGAGCGCAATGCATTAGAATTATTTTGAGTGTCTTTGTAAAAGAATCATTTATGCTTGAAAGGCTGCCTGTATGTTAATCCAGAGCATAAACTATTTTCATTACAAATTTTTTCAAATCCGTTCAACCATTTTTGTGTGATTCAGTCAAAAACATCCAAACACACAAACGTACACATTTATATTATTGGTAGGATTTGGAAATTTATGAACTTTAAGAAACACATCTGGATTTTTCTTGGTACTTACGTATTATCCCAGCGGTCATTCCCGCCAAACTGTTTTATCGTCAAATGGGTTGCCAAACTGTTGCCAATCATATTCAAAACCATTAATAATTTCATGTGCCCGGCATTTATTTCGGCAAAAAATCGCTTGTCTTGGCGGACCGCCGGGATAATACGTAAGTACCCTTTTCTTTACTTATGCTTTTTAATTTGGCGTAAAATCAACATAATTTCCATGTTTTTCAAATGCATGTGATTTTGCAAATAGAATTTCTGCTTTATTTCAAAAGCATAAATCATTTTGTGCGGGCGATAAAACGGCTTTTAATTAATAGTTTGAAAAGTAGTTAAAATTTCAAAATTTTGAGCCTCAGGTGCACTTTACCGAAGTTATGGGCTCAATCATGCTCAAATTTTCAAAGCTCTGCTTTCTGTAGATTTGTTTGGAGAACATTCATTTTTATTATTACAGATAGATTTGGCATAAAACTGGCTTAATTTCCGTGGTATTTAATGTTTTTCAGATGCATGCGCACTTATGTATTGAAGTAATAGCATTCTTGTTAGCTCAAAACATGAATCATTTGATACGGGCGAAACTCGCCAACCATGGCAATGTAAAAACGGTTTTTAATTAATAATTAAAAAAGTAATTAAAAATCTAAAATTCTAATTAGCCTATAACCAACTCCAGGGTCCCCTCTATATCTAAACCAAAATGCATCCTAATCGATTCGGCGGTTTAGGCGTGAAAGCGTCATAAACAAACAAACTCACTTTCGCATTTATAATATTAGTTAGGATTGTGAATTTCGTGATCTGCTGTTTAAAGTTTCCTTTAAGTCTAATCACTCACATATTAGCAGATATAATAGATAAAACAAAACTATTATTTCTTTTTACAAACTGCTTTTCATATATTCCTTAGTAACAAGCTAAGAAATGCAGAACCCAGAATTATTTTTCCAAAGGAAGGAGAGATATTATTTACTAAAAAGAATAACACAACCAAGAAAAAAAAAAAAAAAAAAATCTCTTTTAAAGTTTACACATTTAACATTAGTATAGTCCTTTTTTTTTTCCCAGTAGTGAAAATTTCTGAATACTTTTAAGAACTAATATTTTTTTTTTTTTTTTTTTAAGGCTTTCAATAGTTAATGACAAAATTTTTCTTGGTTGAAGTTTTTCCTTTGTCTCTATTCCCAATCAGGTTTTCCTCTATAAAATCACAATTAAGGTTGCATGCTTTCTCTCCACAGCCTTTTCAACACTTGAAACTTTAAAGCAGGGTGTACAGTATTTTACAACTTGTGGGACATAAAAATTTAAAGGTACCTTATAAAGGGCCATCAAGTAGACAATAGAGAAATTATGCAAAGTAGAGTCTTAAGCCCTTATTGGATTTGCCCGAGCTCAGCTTGGGCTGGTAAAACGTTCCATTCTGGATTATCCCAAGTATAGCTTGGGCAGTATGAAATTTTTATTTTTAATGTAATTTTTCCCGAATTATTTCATTTTGCTTCCGAACACTTTTATTTACTTTTCTGCCCACTAGATGGTAGCAATATATACAATTCTGGAAATCTTATATGAGAATAATGTTATTATGTTTTTAATATATATATATATATATATATATATATCAAAATGTGTGTGTGGGAAAAAAAACGACATTTTTTGGCCCTCTAACTCAAAAAAAAATTGAAACGGTAAGGGGCTAAAAATATATATTACGGACTAACTGGTGGATTCAATGACACAATTCTAAATATGTATTTATAGAATTTTTACAAATAAAAGTACTAGCAAATAAGGTAGCACATTAGCTCCAAGTCAATTATTAAATTATAAATGTATATTTTTGGTACCCAATTAAAGTTGATTGAAAATGAATTTAATTTTCACCCTAATTTCTTTTCTTTAAAACTGACTTGGCAGATACTATCAGTGTTTTTTACAGTGTAATTGGATTGGTCAGCCTATGGAGCAAATGTCATAAGCCAATAATATCCCTCCAGCACAACAGGTTCTACATTCCTGTTTTATAGAATTCTTACTCTTCATGAAATGAATTGCTTTGATAATGGTTTTGGTTAAATATTTTTGCAGTTATATGTTTTAACTTTTTAATACTACTGCTGTCTTCACATTTTGATCCCATACTCATAACCATATTGAAATATTTTTTGCAATTATCACAGGAAGAAATGTGAAAATTATGGCTTTAATAACTGCCCCATTCCCTGAAGAAATTCAAGCACTCCAACAAAATTATTAAAACATACTTTCAGCTTTTCAATCCTTTGAAGTACTTTCGGAGTTGGGCAAATTTTTTTTGCAAGTTCAAATCTTTTCAAAGATTCTTCAAGTTCACCTTCAGCAGCTAAACGCTTTCCTTCAAGTTGGAGAGCTCTGAATTCTTCTTTTTTAGATGGGTCAACAGATTCAGACATATTTAATCTACAAGTAAAAATATAACAATAATTTAACAATAATGAGAGAGGGGAAAATAGCTATATTTTTATATAGAAAATCATGTTTTAAAATTTTCATACTAGTTACTACTTAATCAATTAACTTTTAAACTGTCAATAGTAATTCCTACAGATCTCAAACAGTATTCTAGCAAATGAAATAGTAAACAAATATAAAATAATTAAATTTCATGAATGATAAGAATACTGTTACATACATTATTAACAGGTTTTACACATTTTTGCCAATAGCAGGAAAAAACATCCTAGCGAAAAAATAAGAGTGTATGGCTACGGCATCTGCTTAAAAAAAAAAAAAAAGGTGTGTGTGTATATATATATATTAGAAAAGGAAAAAAGAATAGCTGACTATTTAAAGCTACATTTAAGTCAGGGTTGAGTTTTTGATGTCAAAAACTGGTTATTGACATGTCAAAAACATGTCTAAAAGTGTCAAAAACCTAAACATGTTATTTTTATTAGTGATTAGTCACATTTTATTTCAAATACCAAATTACAAAATTAATTAAATTAAATCTAATATATTTTATTTTATAATTAATGTAATTAAATTAAAATTACATATCACCATTCAAATTATTTGTCATGCTAAGATTAAATATTGAAAATGGTATATAAATATGTTTTTGTAAGTACTTTTCATGTATTTTTTCTTCCTTAGATCAGCCTGCTTGAAATTTATGAATATAAGTAATTAGTTGAATACCTTTATGCCATGATTTTTTCCCCTTTTTTTTTTAAAAAAAAAAAGGTGGGGAGCTTTGCTAAAGCTAAGTCAGAATTCAATTACTTGATCATAAGTTGCCTAAACATTTTTGATGAGTCTAAATATTTGTTTTTCTGTATAAATACAATCAGTTACTAATACTATTCTGTATCATATTACAATATAAATATTCTCTGGTAAGTAAATTAATTATAATTTGCAATCAAAATAGTGATTAGTTATTATCAATACACTTAACATTTTCTAATACTTTTCATTTTATTATATTAAATAAATTTATTCAGGGTCAGACAATAACATTTTTATGCCCAGGGCACTTTTAAAACTTTGTGCCTCTACATATAGCTGCAGTGATGTCGCTGACATTTTTTAGTGCTTCAAATACACAAAAAATTGATGATGGGACACCAAAAAAAAAAAAAAAAAAAAAAGTTAGGACGCATCCAGCAGGATGCGTAATTACCATCATGCAAAATTTTGAAAAAAAGAGAGAGAAATTTTTTTTTTTTTCATAATGCATCCTCTCTCAAATGCAAGAAATAGAATGTCTGAAGAAAAGTTTTAAAAAATTAGTAATGATTTCAGTACAGGGACCTGAACTCTCTCAGTCACAGCCTATTATTAAAAGAGCTACTTATTTTTTTTTATTCAACTAAAACATGCAGAGAACACTTGTCAAAGCAATAAAAATATTTTTTTTTCGTATTTTCATAGCATCCTGGTTTTATTTATTTTCCTGCACTCATGATTTTTGTCATTTTTCATCCATTTCTTTTTATTTAACTATATGTTTAAATTTCAATATTCAGTTATTTCATGGCAAAGTGGCTAAAATGTCATGCATGTCACAACAAATTTTTCTTAATTAATTTTTTTTTAATGAAATCCTAGGTTATTTATAAATAAGATATTCAATACGCATCAGCACACCAAAATTGGTGAGACAAGATAACATCAGTCGTGAAATTAACCAATTGCTTTTATATCAATAAGGACCCACTTTTGGGAAAAAAGGACCCAGAAATTTGGAAGTCCTGCATCCCAAGGACCCATCCCTTCTAAAAACTAGCGACATCACTGTAGCTGGCTCAATTTTTGTGCCCTTATAGTATACACAGCTCTAAACTCGATTTGTGCTTACGGCATCTCTGATGATTTTCTAATTAAGTTTATTTCCGTGGGGGCGGCATTTCTTCCATAAATTACTGCAATTTGTATCACAGGGATCGATCCAGGCAGTGGTGGCTCATGGGTTATTTAAATGGAGGTTCACAAAACAAATTTCAAAAATTAAATATGCAGATATGGTGCACCTTACAAATTAAAATGTATTTGCATTTCCAGCAGTTAAAGGAAAACAATGCATGCAACTGAAAGAAAGCAAGTAATATTTTGTCTTACATTTCGTCACTGAGATAAGTTTTAGCAAAGGTGTTGTCTTGATTCATTTTATTTCAACATTTTTTCAAAGTATAATATTGAAAAATGTCACAGCTTTAGCTCCAAAACACGTCTTTTACTCCCATCTTAATTATTTACACTAGTTTGTAAAAAAAATAATGTAGTGAAAAATAATAGAAATAAAGAAAATAATAAGAAAATGAAATAAAAATTAATTAACTAACTGAACATAACAAACCAAGGGAAAATCTGGAAGAGATACCGCAAAAAAATGGCCCTATGTGCACAATCAAAATGTGCAAAAGGAGTAATACCAGAAGTGCCGTACTTCTTCCCAGTTATGTCCACTTCTGTTCCCAAAGAGCGGTTCAGAAGGAAAATTTTCCATTCGCACGTGCGATTGATTAAAGACTGTGCTGTAGTAACATACACTACAATGCATTAGCTATAAGTGTATTTAATAATAGTGGGAGGAGAGAGTAAAACTCACGTTTTAAATTTACAAAAATCTATAAGTGTACTTAATATTAATTTTAAATTTAATTTGTTAATGTGTTTATTTTTTAGTTTTTCCTTTGGGGGTTCGCGTGCTTATGTGCTCAAAAGGAGGAGCCGCCACTGGATAAAGGTATTTTTTTCCAGAGTCCCACTTTTGTGAAAATTGCTTCTTTTTGTGAATTTTGATACTTAATTTAGTGAATTTAACGCTTATTTTTGTGAAATTTCAAACTAAATTTTAATAAAAGTCAGTTTTTTTAAATAATTGATAAAACAGATTAAAATGTAGGATAAAAGGGTCATTTTAATGAATTGTATTTTTGTGATGGGGTCGTAAAAGGGACCCAATTTTCATCTGCATCGACCCTAGTATCATGACATTTTAAACAAATATTAACTTAGTTTTAACATATCCTAGTAAAATTCATTTGATAGTACTAAATAAACTGTGCCGTAATAGTGAATTCCAGTGGTCAAAACTGATACAGACCAGGTCGGTTTAAAATCCTACAACCAATGAAACCCTGCCTATTATGGAAAACAAATACAGTGCAGCATCCATAATCCGGGAACCTATAAACCGGCAGCACCTACAATCCAGCACTAGTCTTGTTTTGTTTTTTGTTTTTCCCCTCCCCAAAGGGATCCGGAATCTCAAAATCCGGAACTTTTAACACTGATTTTAATTGATGTATGGCTATCTTAATTTTTTTTTTCTTCTTCAATAGATCATTTTTCACCGAATATTTTTCATTTTGTATCGTATTTTGGCCCTAACATGTCTTTGCCGATCACCATTACTGCCGCAAATATTTGAATCAATGCATTTTCTAATACAGAGATAAAAACAAAAGTAAATACGGCTTGGTTCGCTTATTACATTTAAATTAATTGCAGTCAAAGGTTCAGTGTAGCTGAATGAAGAATTCAAAGATAATGCGAGTGCTTTCATAGAACATTAATATGTATGAGTTTTTAAAACGAGACAGCATGTTTACGCATTATCGTAAACACGTGGCTTCGGCTCCATCCAGACACATTGCCTTGTTTCTAGACATCCTGTCACCGTGCGAAGTCGTCAACTATCGCGGGAAGCAATTCGCCAGTGCTTTCAAAAGCAAGAGGGAAAGGAGGGGAAATTATGTTTCGACATAATTAAGAAGCTGTGAAGAGAGTAAAATTGGGAATAATTCAGCTTGCAAAATAAAACTCTAGGGTACAAACTACGGAGGGATTTAATAGATTTGATTTTATATCCGAGAGTCAACTGATGAATGTGCATTTGCTAATTAACCAATTAAATACCGAAAACCAAAAAAAAAAAAAATGAAGCAAGTCAAATTAACCGATGTATTTAATGTAAATACAAAAGCTAATTAGATTCTAATAATTTAATACACTTATTTTAAATTAGTATTTAAATAAATTTCAGTTACTATTTGTGTTATATTTTATGAAGATCTTCCAAAATCAATGATCTTTTCTGCTTTATAGTTTTTAGTTTGAATTAAACATTAAATTACATTTGTTCCAGTGTAGTTTAGTTTTTTTTTTCGGTTTATATAGCGGTTGTATGCATATTTTAAGACTACTTTTCATTGATAAATAATAAACTGGTCAATAGCACGTGATCGACGATGGTTTTAATGGAAATTTTCAACACATCTGTAATCCGGAAAAATCGGTAATCCAGCACCGCGTCATTCCAGCTGATGCCGGATTATCGGTGCTGTACTGTAGTATCATTATCGAACACAGCCATTAATTTATCTTAGGAAAGACCAATGGGGAGAACAAAGAGCATTGGCGTAACAGAGGGGGGGCTAGGGTGGGCTTAGCCCACCCTAGGAAAATGTTAACCTTTTTCTGATAAGTGGTAAGAATTAACTAGTTACAGCAAAAAATTTATTAATGTGAAAAATTGAATAAAAACACTTGCAAAAGGTCATATTGAAAAGTTCTAACTAGCTGTTCCACTTCTATCAATTTTTTCGAGAAAGCAAGTTAATGCTATTCTACTCCCCATACTGAGACTGAGGGCCAGAGGTCAAGGAAACTCTCTTCTTGGGTCCATCTTTTTACTTTTCTTTTTCTCTTGCTGACCGGGGGTGAGGGACTTTCATTGGAATGACGGAAAAGAGCAGCGAAGTCTGGTGTCACATCAATGAGATATCTACATCTACATCACTTTGCTTAGAAGACTTTTGGTATGTGCGCATGCTTACCGTAAATATGCTTTTACGGGGACTAAGAATAGGAGTATTGTAAGCGTGGCCTGACTATACAATATTTGCACCGGGTACCACTTTTTAAATTTTAGGCACCTGTATACAGTTGCCTCAATTTTTGTGCCCTTGTACATAGCTTTAACCACAATTTTTTAGCCTATTTTTGTGTATGCCCAGGGCACGTGCTCTAAGTGCCAATGCAATAATAGGTGCCTGTTTGTAAGTTCCAAAAGGAGGTTGTGGGTGAAAATCATCTCTGGGGTCATTAACAGTCAGTGAGAAATCATATTTTCGTATACTGTCTATATTTAGAAGTATCTTCTTTCTGCAGGTGAAGAGATTTCGGCACTGGCAGTAGCGTAGCCAAGATTTTATTTCAGGGAGAGGGGCTGTACATTAAATTGAAAGCTAAGTTCAATTGTAAGCTATATATAAAACTGTAAGCTAAGTAAAGGGTCCCATTGTGTGTGTGTGGGGGGGGGAGGTGTAGCCCCCTCAGCACACCCTCTGGATTCGCCCCTGGCACTCGGTAGTTAGAAAATGGCAGTGACAGATACAGAATTTTTTTAGGGTAGGGGCTAATTTATAAGATAAAACTCATTTGACCTTATGTAAGAAAAATGTAACATTAAACCAATATAATTTGCTTTGAGAAGAGCTAATTGTAGCTTATTTGACATACGGAAAATGTACAATAAAGTAAAATGTTACATTTAAGGGTTATTTTGGGGGGGATGAAGACCCCCTTAGCCCCTCCCCTGGACCTGACACTGGAAACTGGCTGTTCAGAATTTTTGGTGGTTTCATAGTAGGATTAGTTTTGCAGGAAAAGTAATGTATGCAGGATTAGGACTAAATTATGCACTTAACTGTATACGAGTTACTGCTATGATTTTGATAAAATTAATGTTAAAAGTTGAAGGGGTAAAATCTAACTGATAAAATTACTGATACTTTTGCCAGTGTGTCACCAACCATATTGTACATCTTCCAGCGGGAATTTCAGATCAGCGTCTAGATGTATATTGTTCCTGACAGAAAACACTTTTAGCATAAAAGGATAAATGAGTTTAAAGTCAGGTAAATGCAGTTTTGGAAAATTCGACCAAACAAATGTGCGTTTCATGCGTAACATTATTGTGAGAACTAAAGAGAACCACGTACAAATTAATATTAAGGTGTCTTTTCTTACTAAATCGATGATTTTAACAACTTTATACATGACTTTTCCTGTACCTATGTTCGTTTTTGTGATAAAAACGTTAAGTCCTAATTTATCCAACAAGTAGCGCTATGAGCGCTACTTGTTGCACCGTGGTTAGCGCAAGGCAACTTTACTATACCTAGACCCTACTTTTATGACTATAGCTCTTGCCATTCAGAAATTATTGCGGTGATAGCGGACTTTAGCTGGCACACTGTATATATATGTATTTGCTTAGACCCTCATCAGACGTTTAAGACATTTCTAAACGTTGGTGCCCCTTGAAAGCTGCTAATTGGGTAGAGGACTTTTGGAACCAGTAATTTAAGATGCACACATTAACCACCTGTAAAAGGTGGTCTTTGGTGCTAGGTGGAAAAGTGAACGTTCGATCTGGCATTCAAATCACAAATGATATGTCTTTTTGTGCATTCTTTCCAACATCAGACAAAAAGAGTAATCAGTAATTTTAATATTTTAAATTTGAATTTTTTATTTTTAAAAAATCCTTCCAGAAATACTTTCTTTCTCTCCTTTCCCCTCACAAAAAAGGGTTAAAATTTTTTAACCCGAACCACTAGCATTAAGAATTTAAAAAGTTTTAAAAGAGCTGTAACTAGTTTATCATGTTCAAGTAAAATCTGTTAACTTCAGGCTTCTTTTTCTAAGAATTGATAAATTTTATAAGAACAAAATTTCTACTGCTTAACGACAGTTTTAGTGATGCTTCGAAATGTTTTTATTTAATAAAAAGTAATGCTTTCTCTCCCTGTATGGTCAAATTTTTTAACCGAAATTTTACTGGTTTTAATATTACTGCAAGAAAATTGAACAACTTACCATCTAAACATTAAATAAATGTACAGACATGGTTTTAAATATGAAAACTGTTAAAAATCGCTAACTTTAGTTGGTAAAAATAAATTAACGTTCCTGATTATTCTGAGAAAATAAGCATTTTAAAACTAAATCAAATGTACAGATTTTTGTATCAAGAAGAAGGAGGATTTTCTTTTTATCAAATTAAAACTTTATTGTATAATTAAGAGTGATAAACTGTTACGGTTTCAAATGCCCTTTAGCAATTGCGGAGAGGTGTGTCAGATCCCTTAATAGGACGGCGATGAGTGAAAGGGAGCAGTTTCAATTTTAATGAGCTCCAGTGGGCGGAAGACTGATCTTAACTCCGGGTCTCCTAATTTTGAGCCAATTCCAGACGAGAGATGTAGCACCTGAAATCGGCACCCTCAGAGGTATCATTTGAACCTGGAGGACTTTGGATCCATTAACAGATTTTGATCACCAGTTTAGTAATTAGTCCACTGCGTCGGCCCGCAGCCAGATGATTCAACAAAGGGGGCAGTGACCCCAGCATGAGTATGCATTTTCAATTGTTTTCTTCTCCCCATCCTCAGGTCTTTTAAGTGTTATGAAAGCATGTTTTTGACTACTTTATTTTTTTTATTTTTTTTACTAATTTGCGTGTGTTAATAAAATTTCAGTGGTGGTAGAATATCCTTAACAGTGAACACGATGTTTTCTGCTTGACTGGATTTTTCGTTATGAAATTATTGTGATATCTTAACTATTGTTAGTGATTCTGATGTGTTTTAACACTTTCAAATAAGGCTAAAGTATGATGTGTATGATTTTGATGTAAGGCTGTGTATGATTTTGGTTTGTCTGTCCATCTATGCTCTAACTGCCGTAAATATGCATCGATTGCTACAAAATTTATATATGTTATATAATAGAAGTTGTACATAAGATTGATAACTTTTTACAGGTGCACTCAAAAGAATTTGATAGATTATATTCTACGGGTAGTCGCAGGGAGCAGCATTTCAGTTTTTCATTTGGGGGTGCAAGATTCGATAGATTAAAATCCAGAATATGGAATAAATATAATGTTTGTTAAATTTGGGGGGGTGAAACAGCACCCCCTCGCACCTCTTATTTGCCGCCCCTGGATAATCGCATTCTTCAAATCGTACTTCAGAGATGTTCGGTTGTTTCAAATGAAACAAAATTAGTTTGTGTCATTAAGGATTACAGAACAAACCTCTCCATTGAAAATAGTGTCTCCCTCATTCATAGTTCTTTTACTGTAGCACCCAAATGTACAGTCCTTATGGAAATTTGTGAAAGGGAAATAGAAATCAATGTCAGCTGGAATTTCTTAAAAAAGACCTTTTTTATCATGAAAATTGCGATGTTGACATATTATCCAGAAAAGGGGCTATCCGATAGATCATTTAAAATAATAGTCTTTACAGGGTTCCATGAAGACGAAATTTGGGTCCGTTTCGCAGTCCCATCACAAAATTACAATCAATTAAAATGGCCCGTTCGCAAACATACAATATTTAAAACAACTTTTTATTGGATCTTTTTATTTGTTTTGTAAATTATTAAGAAAAAAAATAACTTTTACAAAAATTATGAAAATCCACAAAAATAGACATTGAAATCCACAAAAATATATATTGAAATTCACAAAAATTAGCAATTTTCACAAAAACGGGACCCTAGAAAAATTCCTGAATCGACCCCTACTTTATGGTTGATATTATTTTAAACATCATAACAGATATTTTAAAATTTTAAACATCAATTATATGGCCTCGAAATCAAGGGTGTAAACACCCTTTGTTTTTACGGCAGTTAGAACAGGGATGGACAGACAGTCGAACTTATATCATAAACACTTTTCAGCCTTGTTGGAAAGTACTGAAGACAAATTAGAATCACTAACAATATTTAAGAAATTACCAAAATTTCTTAGTGAAAAATTCAGTCAACCACAAAAATTAGGCAAAAAAATTGAGTGTGTTCAGGACTTTTTGCCACCACCATCAGTTAACTCCGGTTATAATGAACTTCTGGGGATCGGCAAATTTCGTTCACTATATCCAAAGTTCGCTAAAACCGATGTCTCCCCAATATTAAACAATAAAACTTAATAAAAAACTAGAAGATAGTATTTTGTACAAATACTGTATGTTTATTAAGTAAATCAAACAGAATTGATTGCATTTATGGTTCTAGAACTATTTGTTAAGTAAAATGAACACAATTAATCCCATTTATGGTAATAATGTGCATTCCATTTAGTTGGCTAAAGATGCTGTCGCTTTTAACCTGTGATTGAGAACGGAAAATGAAATCTATGGTCAAGAGCAAAATTTCCTCTTTTGGTTCACTTTCAAAATTACTCTGCATTTGTTAATGAATACTTTTAAAAATTAGAATTCATTGCAGCAATGAAAAAAAAAATTATGACCACCTCCCGCCCCCTTCCCCTTGTTTATTTAAGTATGTTAGCAAGCATAGACACTGGCAATTCACAAGTATTTCGAAACAGGTTCTGGTGATAATTTTTCTCTCTACTCGAACACGAAAGAAACACTTCGTAGAAATCGAACATCAACCTCTGCCGTCCAGAAATTTTTAAGTTCAGTATATCTGAAGCCATGGTTCACTAAAACCGAAAATGCTATGTACATTTTTAATGCATGTGAGTCGGGACTAATGAAATGCGTTCACTATAGCCAAAAGTTCGCTCTATCCAGGTTCACTCTATGCAGAGTTGACTGTATTTTAGTTGAATTTCGATTTTCATTTAATTAATATTTAATTTTATAACTATTCAATTTTTTTGACAAAATAAGACTAAATTTTAGTTACCGCTGCGGTAAGAGAAATGTGCAGTAATACCGCACATTAATTTTACTTTCTCTCTCCTTTATTTATTTATTTATTTTTGATAATGTGATTCTTTTTTAAGTATGCTCCTGAAAATACTCAAAGTCTTCTAAAACCTAAATTTGATATTTCGCAAGTGAAAATGCATTCAACACTCAGTTTATAGTAATTCTACATTTATTTAACGCTAGATATGCAATAATATGATGCATTGATGCAACAAACCCGTCAGCAAAATCATGTAGTCTGAGATTTTTAGCAATACCTTGATTAAATGCAAGTAAGACTATCTTCTTTTCAGTCACGTAATATCAGTAATTATTGGGGTTTAAAAACTTGGTTTAATGTTGAAAATACACACCTGTCGTACATACTTCACTGGTAGTAAAGTAGAATTTAAGAACTGTTAAAATAATGTTTAAATTTTTAAATTGATTTTAACTTTTTTATTTTTTCAAAACACTTTTCTGTCTACTTTGCAAACTTGGGAGTAGGGCAAAATTTTTCCAAGGGGAATTTTTTTTTTCTGGGGGGCACTGGCCACCCCAAATGCACCCCCTTGGGTATGGGCTAGCTATTGGGGGACGTATATAAAACTAATACTAATTATTAATAATATAGTAATGCTAACTTACATATAATATACTACCGCGAAGATAAAGGGGGCTGTAGCCCACCCTAGAAAATCAGGCCAGGTATGCCAATGACAGCGTCTAAAATTTATAAAATTTTTAAGCCCTAGCTTGGATATTTTGCGATCGAGGTGTTAAATAGTATGCCAACCTGCCAATGATTATCTATTTGTGCATGAATGCGTAAATAACCAAAAAATACACAAAGAGTAACGAGTCATCAATGGTGACAAATATCGAAGGTTTTCCATCTCGAACAGAAATTAATAAACCAAGTAGCTTACATTTAGGATTTGTGAGAAAAGAACAGAATAAGAAATAATTTAATAAAACCTTTGATTAAATCATTGTCATATAATTGCTTGGATTTCATTTTCTCATAGTTAAGAAAAAATTAAGCACTGGATTTGCATTTGAAAAAATTACATTCATTAATCAAGAATAATGTCTAACGAGATATTATATTGATCTAAATGGACAGCAAGTAGCATAAAATTAAACTATCTTTAACTTACTCTTGAACAAAAATTACCACTTTAACATATTATTAAAATATAAACACATAAATAAAAAAATCCCCAAAACCAAGAGCCAGGGAGCCAACCAACGATCATTCGAAATTCGGACCTTACAATGTTATTGGTCAAAAGCTCCAATGTCATACTCTGTAATACACGAAATCAGAACAATGTAAATTTTTACGTTTTACTTACGTCATAGTCTACAGCATAGAGTAGAGTAGACCGGGGCCTTCGCAATTAGTAATGGGCCTACGAATGTATTTTGATGAGTCATCCAAAGAGGCTCGAATGCTCGAGTTTTCCCGTATGCGAATTTTGAAATCAGGGGTCATACAGCGGACCGCAGTGCATGCTGGGTAAACTTGGCGACAGAAGGACTTGGCGATGTAGAGTTCAACTAAATCTGGGAACCCAGACGTCGCCTTAGCTTAGTTTCAACCGCATTTAAAAACAAACAACACAGAGCACTGTACAAAAAATGCTAGCTTACTAAAAAGAAATTTGGAAATAATGTGTTCCAGTATTAAATTATACTTAATAAATGGTAATTCATTATGTTATTTGACATTGCTATTATTAAACTGAATGGCAGTAAAACCAGCATTTAAAAATACGCATAATGTTATACAAAAGTTTTGTGCTACAGCACTTAAAAAATTCTAACGTTTTAAGGACGATCTTTTTTATAGCATGCGATCGATGGTAATGCTTATTGTAATCATTGATTAAAAACTAATTAATTCCTTATTTATGAGGATAATAATTGTTGAATAAAATAAATTTAAAATTGCCATAACATTTACAAAAAACACACAGATCAATACCATGAAAAATTACATTTTTCTGGGGGGGGGAAAAAACAGCACACAAATTGATTTATTGAGTATGGTAATTAACTGAATAAATTATGGTGTTTGGTTGAACTCAAATCGCCATTCAACTAAAAAATAATAAGAATGATTTAATTTACAGAGTATAATCCATGCTTCTACTAAACTTGCATTTCTTTTTTACTATTTAAGTTTATTTGTCGTTTTTTTTCTTTTAACTTGAAGCAGAAATGTTGTGCTTCTATATTTAGCAGGACACAAAATATGTGTTATCCCCATCTCCATAGAAGAACTGTTAATATTTTTTGTGTATATAATTTCAGCAGTACCGTACAGTGTTGCAAATAAGTTGTGGCAACTTCAGAAAATTCCTTGAGATTATCCAAAATATAATTTAAAAATTTCTCAGTTTTAAAAGTTAAGTGCAATGTACTATTGTGAAAAAGTAATAAGACTTAGCCCTGAGCACAGTAGATTTGCTGTCAGCTTATGAAAATTCACACCATTTTCTGTTGTCAGCAGGCCCTGATTATTACATGGGCATATGAGGTACACATAGCCCAAACACTGACTTTAGAGTTATGTACATGGGTACAAGACTTAAACCAGCTATAAATCTGCCTAGATGATGTGCTCGAGGTTGACGAAAACACACTGCCTGAGGTGGTGTTTAGTATAAAACAGCACGACTCAGCTTTTTTCCTAGCAAATGGCAAGCGCCATTCAAATGACCTATCTTACTGGCCATTGTATTAAATACAGAGGGTGTTCACACATTTTTGTAACATCCAAATGCACAGTAATCCATAATAGACACGTAAGGGGACTTGGGTGGAATGTAAGGGAATAGCTTTGATTCCAGTTTCATTTCTCATTTCATCAAAAAATAGAGCAGTAGATTTAGAGATATGGAACTTAACACAGTGAAGATTGTTTGGATAAAGGGATGGAATTTTTTCTTTAAAAATAGGTGTTAAAACATACTTCTGATAGTAATCCGAATTAATTTTGACATTTTTTTCTGCTTTCCTTATTGTAAGTTTTCCATTATAAGAAAATCCAGTAATAACCATAAAACCTTTAGAAAAACTTTCCTTGTTTTCTCTAAATCAACTTGTTAAGTCTTTTTCTCCTCTTTTGCGGTAGTAAATCGATCTTTTTCTATTGCAGTCGGATAAATGTATCCAAATTTCATCAATTATATCTACATATTTCCAGTTCTCATCCACCAAATAATTTTCATACAACAATCTACACATAGTCTTACCTGAGAAATATGTTTCGGCTTTAGGCGATGAAAATCGTGTTTTTCTGCTTTCGTTAAATTTAAATTGGATTTTATAATTTTTTTTCACAGTTCCACCAGAGATATTTAAAGATTTTGCGATAGTTCTTTGGGTAGTTGGATTTGCCTTTAAAACATGAGTTGTGACTTTAAATTTAATAAGAGGTGTACGTACCTTTGTTGGGTATGCATTTATTGCCTTTCCCCAGTGAAATATAAACTTTGATGTTTCTTTCCTTTCATATTAATTATGTCACTTATTTTACATGTAGAAATATTAAAACCATGATTTTGACATCTTTTTTTAATAACTCAATAAGAGTATTTCTTTGGATAGTGCAAAACTATAGCCTTCGATCCATTGTTTATTTGTCAGTGACATTTTAAAGCAAAAAATATTTTTAATGCTGCAGATGATAAATAAGACTTATTACAATTTGATGCCAATCACATTTTTATTTTCAAATTAATATTTAACTTCATGGAGAAAATAAAAATTGTTACAAAAATGTGTCAACACCCACTGTACTACAGCTTCAGCAGCATCCAAAAATGACTAATCATGTAAGAGGTTTTATACAGCAGAAGCAATTCCAAGTCTGGGTCCTGTAAGGAATTCAGTAATTCCCAATAGTTATTCAACCTTCGGAGTAGTAGCTATCACAGGTATTCTGTCGGTATGCCTTTTTCCAGTTATATCTGATAAACCAGTAATATCCCAATTTGCTGATGGTTGGGGGTGGGGGTGGGGGTGCTTTATACAAAAATATTTTTAAAAAGGCAGATATGCTCTAATAATATTTATTTATTAATTTTCAGACTGCAATATTTTAGCCTACAGCACGCCCATTGGCAAATTTTAAGAACTATAATTTTTTATAATGCAAAAAACAAACCCTGTTGAAATAAAATCATCGGTAATAGCCACACTTGAAAATAATAATTAATCATTTTTTAATGAATGTTTGCATGCTTTACAGGAAAATTCTAGCTAAATTAGGATTTGAGGAGTTAACTGAGTCTATCGGGTGATTATTAGCATAAATTAATGTCAGTTGAAAAGTAATTACATTTTTCTCACTCTGGAGACACCTCCTTATTGCGTGGCAACAAATGACAAAAGTTTCAAATTGATATATCTCGAAAACTATTCCACTTACAAGACACGGGATTTGTTTTATTAATTTTCTTAGGCAAAGAGCATAATTCTTCTAAATATAAGGGGTAGGAAAGGAGGGACCATATAAAAATGAAATTTCGTCTTTTAATATGTATACAACCTCCAGTAAAAAAATGCCAAATCTGAAAGCTACTCTTAATTTGAAAAACTTTTCTATGAAAGTATGTTTCGATCACTTACGGTTAAAAAAATAATCGCCTTATCATCTAATTTGAATCGCCCGGTATATAGATTATTAATATTTTTTGAAATACTTTAGTCTTTATCGCAATCGTAAAGTGGATTTTAAGTTTAATAATTTAAAAAATTTAATATAGGTATTGATTAAGCATATATATAATTAAGTAAAAGCATATTTGGAATGAGTATGAGTATTATGAACAATTTTGCAGCTTCCCAGTGCTTTCCCAGTGCTTTCAAACGTTATTTAATGTACGATGTACGATGCACGTAGTACGATAACTACGTATCGTAATGCGAGGGTAATTGATATAACATCTGATATGCAATTTCGTCGTCAACAACAATTTTACCCACTAATTCTAAATCTTTAGCTGCTCTCAACAATCGTCCTATAAACATGGACATAGTTTCGTTTTTCTTTAGCCGGATGTTCATAAATTCGATTCGGAGGGATGCGATTCTGGCCCGCGTGCTGGGTTCGAAGTTTTTACAAATTGAATCCCACGCTTCTTTTGCAGTGTCACATTCCAAAACTAAATTCTTTAAATCTTCTTCCAGGGATAAGCAAATTGTAGATAAGGCCTTTGCGTCTTTAAAAGTCCATGCCTTCAACTCTTTAGCTCCCGTATCTTCCGGTTTCGTTTCTGAGTGATCCACAAAACCAAACTTTTGTAGACCAGACTTGACCAGATTTTTGTAGTCAGAATCGGGGACATGTCCCCGATTCTGACAACAAAACTGGGGACATTTATAATTAATGCAATAATTAACAGTAATTTAATTGAAAAACAATGCAATAATTAAAAATTGTTCCCAGTTCCATTTTTAAATTCTGGGGACAATTTGAAAAACGTCCGAAAAATGGGGTCCCGAAATTTAAAGATTTGTACTTTTTTCCCTGAAAGTTTCCGTTTAGTTTATTTCTTTCAGAAAACACTGAAGAAATAAGAAAAATAAATCTACTAAAAGGGCCATCTACTCAGAGAAACAATGAAATTTGATCTCTGAAAGCGTTTGTTGTCATTGTGTGTGTACCGTGTACAGACATTCAATAAAGTATCCGACTATGAGCCAAATTTCCCATGTTAATGATTAATCCCTTTTCATGAAGAACCATGCTTGAAATAACGTACGAAAATTTTCATGCACTCGAATACTTTTTTTAGAGGGTGTACAAAGTTTCATGAAAAATTATCACAAAATGATCCAATGTAAAATGCAATGTCTTCTGAAAAATACAAATACTATTCCAAGAGTTAAATTTTGGATAAATTGCAATATTTCAGCATGATGTTCCTTTCATACTTCTGGTTTAAATAAATATTTATAAATGAATGAAATACTTCCATTCATTTATTAGAAATAAGAATACACAATTGATATAAATAGCTATTAGAGCTCATTTATCAGTATCAAAGTCAGTCAAAATTTAAAGTATGAGTATACTGGTATACACCCTCCAAAAAAGTTACATTTTTCAAAAACTCAATTATTATTCGCAAATCTAAAATAGGAAATTCATCTCTTACTCAAATACTTTTTTGAGGGTTTACGTGGTAGTATGTTTTGTCCTCGAAAATATTTTCTAGTGTCCCCAAGTTTTGTTTAGATTCCAGGACATGGACAATGCTTGATTTGTCCCCAAATTACTGTTCAGAAATATGGTCCCCTTACCCTAGTAACAATGACTGCTTGTTTTCTGCTCGGTCGTTCATCAACTCATCGACTCGTCGAATTCAGTCATCGGCAAGTGCACTTTTGTTTATCTGCAATAGATGAATTTTTATTTATGGACAGAAGTGATCTAGACGAGCAGTTTCGCCGATGGGAAACCGAAAAACAATATCTTATCCGAAACTGCAGTTCTATAGTCATCGGGCCTCGCAGGTGTCCCCAGTGGTTTACACTTTACTTTACCCAAATTCCTATAAATATTTGCGTAATTTAGATGTGCCTTTGCATAATCTAAAGGAAATTTTGAACAATTCTTGAATTAATCGCGGGAGCAAGGGCGGCTCCAGTGAGGGGGCCATAGGGGCCCAGGGCTGGGGAGTAGCGCGCTACTTGTAGCGAAACTACAGTAGCCGCTACTTTTTTTTGTAGTTTGTAGTGTAGCGCGCTACTTTTTTTAAAAAGTAGTGTAGCGTGTAGCGCGCTACAAAAAAACAGTAGTTTGTAGCGAATTTTGGAAGCTACTTTTGCCGTGTCATCATTTCCGGTGATTGATCCCGTGGTGCAATTTCTCTCTCTTCTGACTCCAAGCATAACTAGTGCGTTTCAGTACGCTATAATGGGAACCCAATATATTTTTCAGAATCTTGAAGACGCACTGCGGAGAAAAGTGCCCCCACTGAGCGGTGGGCGTGCTTTTGTGGTTTCACGCGTTATCCTTTGGCGGTGGTCATTAAAAGTCAATAAATTCTTCGACCCTGCACTGTATCCCCCCTTGTACAATGCCTTGACCATTAAAAAAAAAACCCCACTGCGTCCGGAAAAAGACGCAACTGGAAATTGGCCTTGATGCTTGAAAGACACCCAATCACTCCCCCGCCCCCCCTCCCAGGGGACACACGTACACGAGGGGGGGGGAGGGGGTTTGCTTTGCCTGAAGCGGAAGCCTGACATTGTGCATCTTTTTTCTTTTTATCGTTCTCAGTATTATTTGTAGAATCACCAATCTTCCATAAAGAGGAAAAAAAAGGAAGGTAAGAGAGGTCCAAAGTTGAACAGAGGTTATTTTGATGGGGCCTCGAGAGTCTCATTATCACACGGGCGTGTGGGCCCGTGAGCCCCTGAAAAATAAAGGCCTCGCAAATCTCTCCATTTATTGTATATTAAATTTATATATGCTGCAATAATAATTTTTATTAAGCTAAATTTCCTTTATCTATATCATAATTGTGTAACAATAAAAAGGCTTCGAGACTTATTTTCTGTTCTTCTTTCTAACACAATGATAATGGTTTCTAAGACTAGATCAATAAAATAGAAATTAAAGGCGTTATTGAAAATTTATATCCATTAGTTAGCATTTTTTTAAATATTATGATGAAGAAAAGAAAATGGTATATGAGCGCTAAATGGTATATGAAAGCTACCTAGTTGCATTTTTAAAAAATAGGAGGGGGCGCAAAATCTTCAGTTGTCAGGTGGAAACGAGATTTAGTCATTTGCTGTGGGACAGAGAAACTGTTCTCTCAGCTTGTTTCCATCCCAGATTCAAACTATTCTGGATTGAGGAGGAGAGGAAGACCGAAGCCAAAAAAAATGGATGGAGGAATACCTCCAGAATATGTTTCCCACAACTTCAGATATCAGTATCGAGGATCAGCCCATGGATGATGACTTTTCTGGTTTTTTTAATTTCTCTTTCGCATGCACTCGAAATAGTTACGAGGAAGAACTTACAAGGTTCTTGTCAGAGCCAATTAAACCCCTATCTTCGCTTTCGTACACGTATATGAAAGAAGCCTTCAAAAAAACTAACACTGGCGTGCCGTCCAGTGCATCTGTACAAAGATTGTTTTCGATTGCATCGGACGCATTTTCTCTTCGACGATCATGTTTGGCGGATAACAATTTTGAGATCCAGCTCTTGTTAAAATTTAATAAACATGTTTTTGAATAAATTTATACTAGACTAGAATTTATACTAGACTAGAATTTATAACTTTTGAATAAATTTTATACTAGAGGCATGGCAGTCTTCCATGAATATGTTGAAATTCTTTCTTTCGTTAAAATTTTAAAGTGTCTATTATATTTAAATTATTAGGTTTTTTGTGTAGTAATTTTCAGAATTTAATACGAAAATATGAGAATTTCTATTAATAATTAATAGTTTGTAAAATCCTTAGAGACTTATCTCTCTCTTAGCCTTAAAATAACAATATATTTCTATAAAATTCTTTTATACCTAACACAAAGAAAAAGTTGTGTTGATGATAATAACTTTTAAAATTTCTTTAACTTATATAGAGGATTTTTTTAATGCAATGTTTTAAATAGATATATCATGAATTTAATTAGTAATTGTTTTCATTATTTTATAATATGCATATCATATATGATGTTTTCAATTAAAACAATTATACAATATTACATGGTTCACACGGGTCATTCGTCATAAATCACTAATTTGGTAAGTCATGAAAAAAGGATTTTATACTCATTAATTTTGATTTGTGCTCAAGAAACTAGAATGTTTGTACAACATGAAAGGGGTCTCAAAACGGGCCTTTTTTTCCCGTTCAGACATCCATTTTATTATTATATTTTTAAAAACTTTTTTAGTTCTCATGATTTTTCTCATGCTTTCAGAGCTCACTTTCCCAATTTATTTTTATCATAGAGGTATTAAAACTTAATTAGTTTCAGCAATACTTCAATAATTAGCAGTAGTTGCCAGTAGTGTATATATAGGCTTCCATTTCGGAGGGAGGGGGACGATTCGGTATTTTAAACTTTATTGTTCTAAAGTTAAAAGAAATGTTTCAAAATAGCTCCTTTTTAATAATTGCTTTACATTTTCGGAGGGGGCCCGCCTCCCCCTGCTCAAGTACTCGCCTGGTAGTTGTTTATTAGAGCAATAGTTTTTTCTAATTAAAGGCGAAAAGGTGCCCGGGGTCTTTCGTGCGTCCACCAAATCTACGGCGCTCAACGCTACAAGGAAACCACCTTTTAATAAACGCGTTCTTTGGACGCGAGAGACACCCGCTGAGGTCATTAATCACGCTGGACGCGAGTAGAAAACCAAGGCTTTCGATATCGATAGTTTTCTCTAATTAGTATATAAATATCCTTAAATATGAATGTAATGCAAATTGAGTCTGTTAGCAAAATTTGTCTCGAAAAAGTAGCGAAGTAGCGACTACATTTCAAAAGTAGTGTAGCTAACTACATTTGTCAAAAAGTAGTTGTAGTTGTAGTTAACTACATTTTTCGAAAAGTAGCGGTAGTTGTAGCGCGCTACAAAAAAAAAGTAGTTTTTCCCACCACTGTAGGGGCCATGCCCCCTCCGAAATTTTGTTTTACAACTTTAGATTCGCATACTTCACGATTTCACACGTTCAATTTGCATTTTGAACAATTTATAGATCTAAGTAAAAAGTTCGATGGCCCCCTCCGAGAATTCTGTCTGGAGCCGCCATTGGTTGGGAGGGGGCAGGGACGTGGTATCCCCCCCCCCTGCTCCCTCCCACAAAATTTAAATTTGAAAAGAAATATTTACAAAAAAATGTAAGTGTTTATTATATAAAAATCGTTTTTAATATTTAAATAATTTTTTAAAAACGTGTTTAAAAAAAAGAAAAGAAAATCTATTTGAGCGTTAGCTACATTATAAGAAAAACGGAAACTTAATTACAATGAGCAACTCTTTTGAAACCTCTTTAATGCAAACAGCAAGAAGAGAAATCAGTTAATTTTTAAAAGTTATCAAAGAAATATGAAAGTTAAAATCACACTAAAATTCCTATACAATTGGCAATATTGTTTTTTAATTATTTATTATAAATGTTGTTGCTACTTACATACATTGGTAAAAAGTGAAATTAATTTCTTATCAATCGAATAATTTGAATATTATTAATAATAGATGAACAATGTCAAAATTTCACACAAAGTCTGAATCTGAGACTAAAATAACCAGTACTTCACACTTTGCCTTACACATGACAAGATTCGATGATCTAGGGGTTCCCCGCTCATCTCGGAATCAGAACGCTCAGGGTTCGGGCCCGGGGGAGGAAGAATTTCTTTTCTTTTTTTTTTTTTCAGAAAAACAGAAATTTAACATACAAAAAACGAAAACATAATAAACAGAACGGACATTTTTTAAAAATTTTGCTGCCAGTCGGTTATTTTTTATTAACAAATATATTTTAAACAGTTTGTTAGTTTCTTTTCGTTATTTCATCGGAGTCATCGGGAAACGATTTTCGGCTTTATGGCCCCCCGAGCGGACATTTTGTACCAGTTGCCGATGAAATTTCCCCTTTTTTGGATGAAAAGCCGTGATCGACCATTGCTCCTTCTCCTCGGATTTAACTCACCCACCTCTCATCGACAGATGGGTTATTGCTACTAAGGTTAACAACATCTTTATGTTGAATTTCCATTGTCGCAAATTGTCCCGATTTAATTTCGTAATCCGGAATAAGCTCGATTCCTCTACGAAATTCATAGCCTCACCAGGGCACAGTGGTTATATATCACTGGAAATGGTAGAGGGCAAGTGTGAAAATCCCGGGGTTGGG